>JAWPHD010009092.1:0-107724 GCA_037043455.1 Cyrtodaria siliqua | reverse complement strand
TGGATTGCATAGCAAATCCAGGCTTATAGTTTGGCAATTTCCGTCTGTCCGTCTGTCTACGCGTTGTGACGGTTTGGTAAAGTTTTTGAGTTTCATTTTGGCAGAGTTATGGCCCCTTTCATAAAACTTTAACCTGAAACCTAACCAAATTCATAACTGGTCATAACTGAAATTTTTTTTGAACTATGTTCATGGAACTTCACACACATATTTATGTATGTTACCACACACAATAGTGTTACCCATGACCAATACCTCTGACTTTCATTTCAGCAGGGTTCTGCCCATTTTCATAAAACTTGAACCTGCAACCTAACCAAGCTCATAACTGGCCAAACCTCGAAAAGTATTTGACCTATGTTCATGAAACTTCACACACATATTCATAGGCATGAGGTGTTGCAATTTTCATTACCTCTCATGAACCGGCTCAATAAAACCAAGTCTGCTACTTTTATCTCTTGTTTGTGTTTGTTGCCTCCAAGGGATACCTTTTCAATATTTATTCATACACATATTCATCTTAACCAAAGGTATGTCGTTACACCTGTCCAATAACTCTGACTTTCATTTTGCAGATTTATGCCCTTTTTCATAAACTTCAACTCATAAAAAAAAAGCTCAATAATTCATGACGGATTGCATTCCGTCTTCAAACTTTGTAGTTAGATTGTACCTGCTGAAATAAGCACACGGCAGGCCTGAAATAAGCACAGGGCGGGCGACACAAGTGTTCCATGGAACACCCTTCTAGTTGTTTTTCTTCATTTTTCAAAAACGAATTGTTGAAAATCTTTGAAACTTGGCACACATGTTCATTATCATTACACAGTGTTATATGACAAGAACCATAACTCTGTCTTGTATTTCATCTGAATTATCCCACTTTTTACTTAGATTCTTCAGTTAAAATGTTGAATTCGCAATTCGGTGTTTGCAGCACTGTTTGTGTTCACATGTTAATGAAATATAAGGTCGGTTTAAACAATATTTAGTCAAGAAATATGGTGCACAATATGCCAATATAATACATGGACAGGATCTGAAAACAAGCTGTCCATGTCTTATTTGATATATTGTAAAATATAATGTTCAAGTAACTAGAGCATTCAATTTTGTGTTTTATCATTGATTCTACGCTAAACTGATAATTACAGTTTTACAACTGTCTTTGTGTTAGCGCATTAATGTACACCTGTGCAGATGAATTTCTATCCATTTTTTGTTGACCCTGGCATTATGGTAAACTGTTGCAACTGAAATACTTTGCTTAAAATGGAAATAAAACGTTTCACATCTCACGAAGCATATCGACCCATTCAAAGAATTACTTGTCCGAGCACTATGTACTCGTTTGTATAGCTGATTTGCGAACTTTTTATAAACAGTACATACGTCGTTTCGTTTTTCAATAGCAATGAACTTTGGTAATCAAAATACCAAGATTTTTATTGATTAAAGCAAACGTTTATTCAAAATACGCAATATAAAGTCGTCCCCGTTTAATAAGTAAGATACGTTAAACCCATATAGAGAGTAGTAAAATATGTAAAACACACAGATAGGAACTAAATATTATAAGCAATGTTGGTTATAAATGTATCAAGTTTTCAAAATACAGTCAAATTACTTAACCCCAACGAGTTCTTTTAAAAGTTGTTTCTGAATTCAACATTTGTGAAAATATACGCAGAAATCGTCAGATACGTTAACATGTTCTTCGTCGCTCTGTAGTTTAGACTTTATTTCCAAAGCAAAATTTTACATTAATAACATTATGGCTTTGCTGTTATTGTAAAAACACATTCTTACAACCCTAAATGTGTAACATGCTTACTTTTATGACGATTTTGACAATACGACCATCAAATACATTAATGTCAGATACGTTAAGTCAAATTGTCTCATTCAATTTTCAAAACCTGTTTGGTGCCCCAAAATTTAAAAATCTTCATATTATGACGTAATGTTGTTCCGTCATCATTCTACGAAAAGTTTAGAACCACGTGGTCAGTATCATCGATTGTTTACTGCGTTTGCTGGTGGATAATATGAAGTGTAGATGCTGTTTAAGATAAAAGAGGTAAGTTGTGAATAGTTTTTCTTCGATTAGCTTTCATTACCTTAAGTTGGAATCAATGTATGCCATATAAAAGCTATTTGCATGTGAAGAAAGGTGTATGTCTAAAAAAGACACTACATTCTATTTAACGTACCTGATGAAAAATATAACGTATTTGATGAAAATCACTTTTGGTAACAAAAAGTCATTTTTTATCAGATTTCACTTATTTTCTCCATGATTGTATCCTAATAAAGTATAAATTATAGTTGTTAATCAATTATTGACTATGTACATGTCTTAATATCCACGGAAAATAACTTTATCGTTTTCAATTTAACGTATCTGATGCCACTATTTTTCTTACAGAAAGATGGTAAAAACGGCTGCAGAATACCAGAAAGCGTACAGAGAACGCAAAAAGGCGAAAGATCAATCCTTTTTAGAGAAAGAAAGAGCCAGGGTCAAGGGTTACAGAAAACCGATAAAGTCCTTAACAAAGAAAGATCAAACAAGTGTTAGAGAAAGAAACAAGTTGTACAGCAAGAACTATCGTGATAGACAAAAGGCATCAAACTTAAAGCAAGTTAGAAATATCACAATAACAGAAGAAGCTGAAGAACAATCTGACGTTGTTTCTAGTACATCTGGTGAAACCGATGCAAGAGCAAAGCGAGGCCATTCAACATTTTTAGTTAAGCTATCATTTCCTGAGAAACGGCGAAACAAGCAGAAATCAGACGCACTAAAAAGGGCTCACAGCAAAATACTTAATGAGAAAATATCTTCCCTCACCAAAAACAAGAACAAGTGGGCGAAACGCTGCCAAATGATTTCAAAGAAGGTTACAACCCCTATTGACGCTGACGGCAACGTGGAAGTTGACACCGAACAATCATTGACGCCTAAGAGCAAGACAAAATTAGAATTAAGAAAAGATGGAGTCAGTCCAAGGAAGTTACCAAAAGCTGTTGTTAAGAAACTAGTATTGTCAAATGCAATACTTGATGAAATCAAAGCAAGTCGCCGTACAAACCCCCAACAACAAAAACGTAACATTGCTACTCGTGTGGTAAGCGGTAGAATATTGCAAAAATACAAATGTTTGTCCCTTGTGAGCAAACAAACTGGTATAAGCAGGAGAGAACTGAGAAGAGAACAGCAGAAAGTGACAGAGTTTAAGAAGCGGTCAAGAATGAAAACGGAGAGGGATCAGTTGAAAGCTCAAGTCATAGAATTCATAGAACGAGATGACGTTAGTGTAATGATGCCAGGGAAAGCAGATGCAAAAGTATGTGACGGGGAGAAAAGACAGATTCGCATACTTACCGACTACATGTCTAACATTCACCAGAGATTTCAAGCGGATACTCAGAAGAAAATTTCGCTGGCTCTTTTTTGTAAATTACGTCCTGAATACATCAAACTTACTTCTTCAATGTCGAGAAATACCTGTCTTTGTTCAAGACATCAGAACTTTGCGATGAAACTGAAATGCCTTCGTTCATTGGGTGTTGAAATTTCCAAGAATCCTGAAACTGTTAGTAAGAATACTACACAAGAACAAATGGAAGTGCTTCTTGGTAACATTGCAGACACAGAAGTAGAATACGAGACATGGCGCCAAGTAGAAGTAGATGGTAAAAGGAAGATGAAAATAGTCCAGGTGAAAAGTAACAGAGAGGATTTCGTAAACATGATGAAGGAGGAATATGAAGCATTCTTGAATCACGTGCACAGGGTCAGAGCTCAATACTCAGCTCTGAAATCGTTGAAAGAAAACCTTCCGAACAATGAACTTATACTGCAAATGGACTTTGCTGAAAATTTTACATGTGGCACATCTGACGAAATCCAGAGCGCGTACTGGAATGCTAGCACAGTTAGCTTACACCCGGTTGTAGTATACTTCAGAGGCGTGGCGAATAGTCTAGAACACTTGAACTTTGTTTTTGTATCCGATGTTCTTCACCACAACTCTACTGCCGTGGTTACAATAATGAAAATGCTCTGCAAAGAATTAAGAGAGATGTTTCCTGACGCCAGACACATTCACTACTGGACGGACAGCCCTACCTCCCAGTACCGAAATAGATTCATTTTTGATGCTGTTATGCACTATGCCGAACGGTTCAATGGTTTTTCCGCCAGATGGAATTACTTTGAATCTGGCCACGGAAAAGGTCCATGCGATGGCATTGGTGGCGTAGCAAAGCGAAGAGCAAGTGATGCTATAAAACAGGGAAAAGCTTGTATTCAGGATGCAACAGACTTTTTCAGTTGGGCAAAGGGCAGTTCTGGTACAATAAAGTACCGCTTCTACACAACAGATGACTTTAACAAAACTTCTGCTGAAATTCAGAAAACAACCCCAATTACCATGCCAGGTACAATGAAGTCACACGCCGTATTCCCTAAAAACGGTGGTCTGTTTTCAAGAGAAGTCTCCTGCTATTGCCAGTTATGTATCATCGGTGACACTCAATGTGACGGCTGGATATGGCAAAGCATGACTAGGAAGGAAGCTGAAGTGGCAGATGATAGAAATCCTGAGGTAGCAGCATCCGCTGAGGCTATGCCTACAAACCCTGCAGAACGTGTTGTGGTTCCCGAAATAGATGACTTTGTAGCCGCCGTCTATGAAGGAGACTGGTACGTCGGAAGAGTGCTTGAAGTTGACAAATCAGACGGCGATGCTCATATCTCCTTCATGAAAAAATCTCGCGGAAACGCATTAGTTGCCAAGTTCAAATGGCCGCATCCTCCCGATACGATATGGATAGAATTCAACCAAATTCTTTGTAAAATCAATGGGCCTGAACCAGTTGGGAAGTCCGGGAGAGAGTTCAAAGTAGGAGTAGACGATATCAAACATATTCGCCAGACCTTTCAGTTGAAATAATCAATATTCATCAGATACGTTAAAATCATGACCTTGTTGTAATAATAGTCCAAAGTTAAATATACCTGTTCGGATTTAATATTTGTGACTGTTGGTTTAAAATTGTGCTGTGTTTTAGGCCAATATCACTTTTATTAACGATTTTCATTTTCAAGTTAAATGTTCTTAATTTCATCAGATACGTTAAATGAAAAAGATAATCATGTAAAAAAATATTTTTGACATTGTGTGTAATAACACATACGTACCAAAACATTTTATAATTGAATTGTTCAAGAAACATTTGCAAGTGTGAAACCGATAAACAATTGCAGTTCTATCTTTTAATTAAAAAAAATGTTTTTGTAACAAAATAAAATACAACAGTTCTATTGTTTTGCAAGTGTAGTACATTTTTATTGTCCCCCGAAAAAATGTCTTGCATTTTGTTAATTTCTATCAAGAAAGGCCACCGGTTCAAAAGGTATTAAACACAAAAGTGTTTTCTTGCATTGTAAAAGCTACATACTGCTTTCAAAGCCAATGGTATAGCTTAACGTTTCTGACGAATGCAAATAGAGTGGCCATACAGTATATTTGTGTCCCCTGTTAATGGAATATTGAAGCGGATACTTTATGCTATTCATTTATGAAAGAGATACGATTTAAAGCCTGGTTTGTTATTTTTCATTTTTGAATAGCTACTTAGTGCAATTAGCGTAGATTTAATGTTATATACATTTTATGACTTTTACAGTCCAAGTTGTTGTTGTGATTTTTTGTCATGCTTGTTATATATGGTGTTGGTCTTCATCACCCGTGTGGTTCTGGGGTGGCATGTGATTGGTGTCAGCCCTGGTGGTTCTGGGGTGACATGTGATTGGTGTCAGCCCGGGTGGTTCTGGGGTGGCATGTGACTGGTGTCAGCCCGTGTGGTTCTGGGGTGGCATGTGACTGGTGTCAGCCCGAGTGGTTATGGGGTGGCATGTGACTGGTGTCAGCCTTTGTGGTTCTAGGGTGGCATGTGACTGGTGTCAGCCCGGGTGGTTCTGGGGTGGCATGTGACTGGTGTCAGCTCGAGTGGTTCTGCGGTGGCATGTGATTGGTGTCAGCCCGGGTGGTTCTGGGTTGGCATGTGATTGGTGTCAGCCCGGGTGGTTCTGGGGTGGCATGTGATTGGTGTCAGCCCGGGTGGTTCTGGGGTGGCATGTGATTGGTGTCAGCCCGGGTGGTTCTGGGGTGGCATGTGATTGGTGTCAGCCCGGGTGGTTCTGGGGTGGCATGTGATTGGTGTCAGCCCGGGTGGTTCTGGGGTGGCATGTGATTGGTGTCAGTCCGGGAGGTTCTGGGGTGGCATGCGATTGGTGTCAGCCCGGGTGGTTCTGGGGTGGCATGCGATTGGTGTCAGCCCGGGTGGTTCTGGGGTGGCATGTGATTGGTGTCAGCCCGGGTGGTTCTGGGATGGCATGTGATTGGTGTCAGCCCGGGTGGTTCTGGGGTGGCATGTGATTGGTGTCAGCCCGGGTGGTTCTGGGGTGGCATGTGATTGGTGTCAGCCCGGGTGGTTCTGGGATGGCATGTGATTGGTGTCAGCCCGGGTGGTTCTGGGGTGGCATGTGATTGGTGTCAGCCCAGGTGGTTCTGGGGTAGCATGTGATTGGTGTCAGCCCGAGTGGTTCTGGGGTGGCATGTGATTGTTGTCAGCCCGGGTGGTTCTGGGGTGGCATGTGATTGGTGTCAGCCAGTGTGGTTCTGGGGTGGCATGTGATTGGTGTCAGCCCGAGTGGTTCTGGGATGGCATGTGATTGGTGTCAGCCCGAGTGGTTCTGGGTTGGCATGTGACTGGTGTCAGAAAAGAATCAGGCTCCAGCATCAACTGAATGTTTACAATAGAACAGACAGTCACTCGACAGTTTTGCAGGTTATTAGTAGTGTTGAATTCATGATCGATCATTCATCGATTAAACATGGCTTTCACAGAAGAGACCAGTGTAAGCCTTTTCAGACTATAATGAAGAAAAGTAACTCAATTTAAGTATGTTCTGGTCATTAAGCAGTTGAATAAAACTGACCAAGCATCCATCAAAATTGTATAAATTGTGATACACCTTTAGAGATACATGTACATGATTACTTTTTGCAAAATTAAAACTTATTTCATTTTCTTCTTGTACATTTTAGTACAAGAGAATAAAATTAGTTATAGTCAACTCGATCATGAAAAATTGTAATTGATTAATCGGAAAAAAGGCTTCACTGACCGATGCTTGATTAAATCGATTAATTGAACAGCACTAGAGTATTCTGTAATATTAAAGCAAGTATCCAGATGAAGGTTTTTGGAGAACGAAACTAGTAGATCAACAGAACACTTGTTGCCTGGTTATGTTGCAGGTTAAAGTTTTATGAAAAGGGGCATAACTCTGCAAAATTAAAGTAGAGTTAGTGGACATGTGTAACAACATTCCTTTACATAAGATGAATATGTGTATGAAGTTTTTATGAATGTAGGTCAAAAAAAATTCAAGTTACGGCCAAGGTTAGGCTGCAGGTTAAAGGAGGACGAACAACAACAGATGACGGACAAAGTGATAACTAAGTGTCTGCCATGCTACGCAGGCGACACAATAAAATTGTCCTTATTTGGTAAATGTTATTCGGAAACATTTTCGAACCGAACGTAAATTGAAAAGGGGTAACCGGAATATTAACAAGAGAATCAAGTTTGCTAATGGCCAGTAAAAAACATTTTGAATTTCCGGTCAACCCAAATTTTCTTAGGACCAACTAGACATCAAGACAAACTTTTTGGTGACCATTTGTCAAAAAGTAGGAAGAATTTTTGCCAGAAAGTAGGAATTTATGACCAAAAAGTAGGAGTTCTGAATAAAAAAGTAGGAATAATCCTTTTTTACCTATAATTGGCATTTCAAAACTTAGTTTATTCATGTTTGGACGGTGACATGCATTCATTATAACAGCTATTCTTTCTGGGCCTTCTTGTAGTATCCAGCAGATGCTCAAGTCAGCCTTTAATATATGCCATTTGTCTTGCCTAGTTGAAGGTTGACATGTGCAACCGGGATACCACAAACAGTGATAACAGAAGAATTGTGTTATTCCAGCATGTAGAAACCTCTTTCTGTAATAATTGAATCTCAGAAAATATTTCAATAAGTTGCTAGTTTTTAATTTTTAGCTCTACTGGCCAAGGGCCAGCAGAGCTTATGGGATGGTGTTTTGTCCGTCTTCCATTGTCCGTCCGTCGTCCGTCCGTCGTCCGTCCGTTAACTTTTCTTCAAACGACTTCTCCTCAGAAACCGCTTGGCTAATTTTGACCAAACTTCACATGGATGATCCTTAGATGAATGCTTTTTAGATTTGTTAAAATTAGGTCAGCCGCTACATCCAAGATGGCTGCCATTACCATATATGGTCGAAACCTTAAAAAATCTTCTCCAGAACCGCTGGACAGATTTCAACAGTTTTTCTTTTAAAATGATCGCCAACGCCTAGACTATCAAGTTTGTTCAAATAAAGTCCCCGGGGTCAAAAATGGCCGTGCCCCGAGGGTCCAAACTTTGTATATTGAGGTTTTGCATGTTTTTCATATAGACATATAGGAAAAAACTTTAAAAAATCTTCTTCTCTAAAACCACAAGGCACAGAGCTCTCATGTATTACATGTAGCATCAGCTTATGGTCCTCTACTAAGTTTGTTCAAATGGTGACCCTGGGGTCAAAATTGTCCCCGCCCTGGGGGTCACAGTTTTACATAGTCTTATATAGGATTTTTTTTTTTTAAATCTTCTTCTCGGAAACTACAACAGCCAGAGGTTTGATATTTTGCATTTACTATAAGCTTATGGTCCTTTACCAAGTTTGTTCAAATGGTGACCCTGGGGTCATATTTGGCCCCGCCCCAAGGGTCACAAGTTTTACATAGACATGTATAGGGAAAAACTTAAAAAATCTTCTCTGAAACTGCTCTCATGTATTACATGTAGCATCTGCTTATGGTCCTCTACTAAGTTTGTTCAAATGGTGACCTGGGGTCAAATTTGTCCCCGCCCCGAGGGTCACAGTTTTACATAGACTTATATAGGATTTTTTTTTAAATATCTTCTTCTCGGAAACTACAAGAGCCAGAGGTTTGATATTTTACATTTATTATAAGCTTATGGTCCTTTACCAAGTTTGTTCAAATGGTGACCCTGGGGTCACATTTGGCCCCGGCCCAAGGGTCACATGTTTTACATAGACATGTATAGGGAAAAACTTAAAAAATCTTCTTCTCTGAAACTGCAAGAGCCAGAGGTTTAATATTTTGCTGTTGCTATAAGCTGATATTTTTTTTTTTAAATCTATTTTTTTAATATTTTTTGATTTTTTTTGATTTTTGATTTTTAGCTCTACTGATCAGAGATCAGCAGAGCTTATGCCGTGGTGCGGCGTCCGTCGTCCGTCCGTCTGTCCGTAAACTTTTTTTTGTAGCGACTACTCCTCTGAAACTACTGAATGGATTTTCATGAAACTTTACAGAAATGTTGCCCATGAAGTCTAGTTGATCCTAGCAAAAATTCATGTTGATGTAAAATCCAAGATAGCCAGATCTAAAAATAGGTTTTTAAAAAACAAGTTTGTAGCGACTACTTCATGAAAACTATAAGTGATATTGATATGGGACTTTTCTAAAATGATCAGCATGACATGATGTTGGTCCTTGTCAATAATCGTTTTGATTCAATGTTAAACATGGCTGCCAGTGGCCATCTTTGTTTACATAGAGTTATATAATGAAAATTGTAGCGACTACTCCTTTGAAACTACTTGGCAGATTTTCATGAAACTTTACAGGAATGTTGCTCTTAATGTCTAATTGATCCTAGCAAAATTTCAGATCGGCCAGAAATTCAAGATGGCCGCCACAGCTAAAAATAGATTTTTAAAAAAGAAGTTTGTAGCGACTACGTCTTGAAACTATAAGTGATATTGATATGGGACTTTTTGTAAAATGATCAGCATGACATGACGGTTATCAGAGTCAAACATTATTTTGATTCGACGTTAAACATGGCTGTCAGCGGCCATCTTTGTTTACATAGAGTTATATCATGAAAACTTGTAGCGACAACTCCTCTGAAACTACTTGACGGATTTTCATGAAACTTCACAGGAATGTTGCTCTTGATGTCTTATTGATCCTAGCAAAATTTCAG
Source organism: Cyrtodaria siliqua (assembly GCA_037043455.1). Taxonomy (NCBI): domain Eukaryota; kingdom Metazoa; phylum Mollusca; class Bivalvia; order Adapedonta; family Hiatellidae; genus Cyrtodaria; species Cyrtodaria siliqua. The sequence continues at coordinate 97,562 of JAWPHD010009092.1, read as the reverse complement.
GTCGGCCGGAAATTCAAGATGGCCGCCACGGCTAAAAATAGATTTTCAAAAAACAAGTCTGTAGCGACTACTTCCTGAAATCAAAATCAATCAGTAGAGCTTCAAGGTCATTGACCTCTTGTATAGTAAAAACTTGTAGCGACTACTCCTCTGAAACTACTTAGCGGATTTTCATGAAACCTTGCAGGAATGTTGCTCTTAATGTCTAATTGATCCTAGCAAAATTTCGGATCGGCCAGAAATTCAAGATGGCCGCCACAGCTAAAAATAGATTTTTAAAAAATAAGTTTGTAGCCACTACTTCTTGAAAACTATAAGTGATATTGATATGGGACTTTTTCTAAAATGATCAGCATGACATGATGGTTATCCGAGTCGATCATTATTTTGATTCGATGTTAAACATGGTTAAACATGGCTGCCAGTGGCCATCTTTGTTTACATAGAGTAATATAATGAAAACTTGTAGCGACTACTCCTCTGAAACTACTTGACGGATTTTCATGAAACTTCACAGGAATGTTGCTCTTGATGTCTGATTGATCCTAGCAAAATTTCAGGTCGGCCGAAAATTCAAGATGGCCGCCACGGCTAAAAATAATTTTTCAAAATATAAGTTGTAGCGGCTACTTCTTGAAAACTATAAGTGATATTGATATGGGACTTTTACTAAAATGATCAGCATGACATGATGTTGATCCTTGTCAAAAATCGTTTTGATTCGATGTTAAACATGGCTGTCAGCGGCCATCTTTGCTTACATAGAGTTATATAATGAAAACTTGTAGCGACTATTCCTCTGAAACTACTTGACGGATTTTCATGAAACTTCACAGGAATGTTGCTCTTGATGTCTAATTGATCCTAGCAAAATTTCAGGTCGGCCTTAAATTCAAGATGGCCGCCACGGCTAAAAATAAATTTTCAAAAAATAAGGTTGTAGTCACTTCTTCCTGAAATCAAAATCAATCAGTAGAGCTTCAAGGTCATTGACCTCTTGTTTTGAATTGTTTTGATTTTTATTATCTCTACTGGCAAATTTGGAAAACCAGCCAGATCGGACCAGTAATGGCGGAGTTATGGCTCTTGATTGAGTTAAAAATGCTATATTTTGCCTCTTTAAGACGATAGTTACTCGCTTCATTGATGTCATAAGAGCCATATTAGCCAGTAGAGCGTCCACAGGCCCTCTTGGGCCTCTTGTTTATTTGCTTTTTTGATGAAAAAGGAGAAATAGTAGGAATTTTTCCAACAAAAGTAGGAAAAAGTAGGAACAGTTTCAATAAATAACAAGAGGTCAATGGCCTTGAAGCTCTACTGATAGATTTTTGATAGCTAGGTCAACATTCCTGTGAAGTTTAATGACAATCCATCAAGTAGTTTCATAGGAGTAGTCGCTACAAGTGTTCATTATATAACACTATGTAAACAAAGATGGCCGCTGGCGGCCATGTTTAATGTCAAATAATTTTTGACAAGCATCAAAATCATGTCATACTGATCTTTTTAGAAAAAGTAGTAGTCGCTACAAATTTATTTATTTTAAATCTATTTTTAGCCGTGGCGGCCATTTTGAATTTCCGGTCAGCCTGAAATTTTTCTAGGATCAACTAGACATCAAGTGCAACATTCCTGTGAAGTTTAATGAACATCCGTAAAGTAGTTTCAGAAGAGTAGTCGCTACAAGTTTTTACTATATAACTCTATGTAAACAAAGATGGCCACTGGCAGCCATGTTTAACGTTGAATCAAAATAGTGTTCGACTAGGATCAACATCATGTCATGCTGATCATTTTAGAAAAAGTCCCATATCAATATCACTTATAGTTTTCACGAAGTAGTCGCTACAAACTTATTTTTTAAAAATCTATTTTTAGCTGTGGCGGCCATCTTGAATTTCTGGCCGACCTGAATTTTTGCTAGGATCAATAAGACATCAAGAGCAATAATCCTGTAAAGTTTCATGAAAATCTGCCAAGTAGTTTCAGAGGAGTAGTCGCTACAAGTTTTTACTATATAACTCTATGTAAACAAAGATGGCTGCTGGCAGCCATGTTTAACTTCAAATCAAAACGATTTTCGACAAGGACCAACATCATGTCATGCTGATCATTTTAGAAAAAGTCCTATATCAATATCACTTATAGTTTTCAAGAGGTAGTCGCTACAAACTTGTATTTTAAAAAGCTATTTTTAGCTTTGGTGGCCATCTTGGATTTCACATCAACATGAATTTTTGCTAGGATCAACTAGACTTCATGGGCAACATTTCTGTAAAGTTTCATAAATATCCATCCTGTAGTTTCAGAGGAGTAGTCGCTACAAATAAAAGTTTACGGACAGACAGACGGACAGACGGACGGACGACGGACGCCGCACCACGGCATAAGCTCTGCTGATCTCTGATCAGTCGAGCTAAAAACAGTTTGAAAAAGTATGAACGTCAGGAAGCCTGTCAAGAGTAACATTCCTGTAAAGTTTCATGAAAATCCATCAAGCAGTTTCAAGGGAGTAGTCACCACAAGTTGCTCTTATATAACTTATGTAAACAGAAATGGCCTCTGGCGGCCATTTTTGACATTGAATCAGAATTAATTTTGTCAAGGACCAACAACATGACGTGCCAGGTATTTTACAATATACACCATATAACCCTTTTTGCACCGACAGAAAATATACAAGAGGTCATTGACCTTGAAGCTCTACTGATAGATTTTTGATAGCTAGGTCAACATTCCTGTGAAGTTTCATGAAAATCCATCAAGTAGTTTCATAGGAGTAGTCGCTATAAGTTTTCATTATATAACTCTATGTAAGATGGCCGCTGGCGGCCATGTTTAATGTCAAATCAAAATAATTTTTGACAAGGATCAACATCATGTCATACTGATCATTTTAGAAAAAGTCCCATATCAATATCACTTATAGTTTTCAAGAAGTAGTCGCTACAAACTTGTATTTTGAAAATCTATTTTTAGCCATGGCGGCCATCTTGATTTTCCGGCCAACCTGAAATTTTGCTAGGATCAATAAGATATCAAGAGCAACATTCCTGTAAAGATTCATGAAAATCCGTCGAGTAGTTACAGAGGAGTACTCGTTACAAGTTTTTACCATATAACTATGTAAACAAAGATGGCCGCTGACAGCCACGTTTAACATCGAATCAAAACGATTTTCGACAAGGACCAACATCATGACATGCTGTTCATTTTAGAAAAAGTCCCATATCAATATCACTTATAGTTTTCGAGAAGTAGTCGCTACAAACTTGTATTTTGAAAATCTATTTTTAGCCGTGGCGGCCATCTTGAATTTCCGGCCGACCTGAAATTTTGCTAGGATCAATTAGACATCAAGAGCAACATTCCTGTGAAGTTTCATGAAAATCCGTCAAGTAGTTTCAGAGAAGTAGTCGCTACAAGTTTTCATTATATAACTCTATGTAAACAAAGATGGCCACTGACAGCCATGTTTAACGTTGAATCAAAACGATTTTCGACAAGGACCAACATCATGTCATGCTGATCATTTTAGAAAAAGTCCCATATCAATATCACTTAGAGTTTTCAAGAAGTAGTCGCTACAAACTTGTTTTTTAAAAACCTATTTTTAGATTTGGCGGCCATCTTGGATTTCACATCAACATGACTATTTTTTTTTTTTTTTTTTTTTTTGGCCCACCTTCTCAACCTCTTTTATCTGCTCCTTTCTTTCGCCTCCCCTCACTCCGTCTTCCGCCAGCTCTGCTGTTGTCCCTCCTACTAGATGGTGATCTGTTCTGACATACTTTCTGCTGAAGCCTCGCTGTATATTCCGTTTCTGCGACGACTCTCGCTGTTCACCCGCAGTTCACCTGATTTTTCTCTTTTTTCCTTCGGATTGTACTGTTTCTGGGACATTGCTGATATGTCTTCTGTTATTGTCTATTGCTGTGAAACAGCCTCCCCCTAGTACTCCATGGTACTCCATTCAAGCTACTATGCCACTACTAGGCTACTGGCCACTGCATACTTTAGACGCGCCATACGAAGAACCAACGAATTTCTGTCTACATCTTCCCTTCTTTCAGTGAACGTCGGCCTAACATCGTCACAAGTCAGCAGTGAGGTACTAACTACTCATGAAGCAAATTTGAGGGCCGAGAAGGTGGATTTTTGCCGAATGGTAATGAATGATAAGCAATGAATAAATGAAAGATGATAATGGAGAGACCAGCATCCGGCGGGGTTTGAACCCACGACCTTCCGCTTGTGGGCCCAGTGCTCTACCACTGGGCTATAGAGGCCTCACAAAGATGGCCACTGACAGCCATGTTTAACGTTGAATCAAAACGATTTTCGACAAGGACCAACATCATGTCATGCTGATCATTTTAGAAAAAGTCCCATATCAATATCACTTAGAGTTTTCAAGAAGTAGTCGCTACAAACTTGTTTTTTAAAAACCTATTTTTAGATTTGGCGGCCATCTTGGATTTCACATCAACATGAATTTTTGCTAGGATCAACTAGACTTCATGGGCAACATTTCTGTAAAGTTTCATGAAAATCCATTAAGTAGTTTCAGAGGAGTCGTCGCTACAAAAAAGTTTACGGACAGACAGACGGACGGATGACGGACGCCACACCACGGCATAAGCTCTGCTGATCTCTGATCAGTCGAGCTAAAAATCAATCTATCACAGACCTATGATTAACTGACCCCAAAACTATAGAAAGCATGTTCTAACCAAGGACAACCATATCACAAAGTTTAAAGATGGTGGGTGCAATCCCTGAAAAGTTATGCAAAAAAAGATTGTGATGTTGACAACAATGGATAACAGCCATGCTACGCAGGTGACCCGAAAATTAACTAAAAACACAAATCGCTTAGTAATACTCTTTTTATTCAAAATATGTGTCTATAAATTCATTCGAAATACCTAACATCATAATTAACACACTATACACTTTTTTGTGTTTACTCTTCTTATTCAAATGTCTATGAATTAAAACGGATTCATTTGAATATCTATATTAAACATAGTTCTCATTTTGTCAGTTATAAATTGTCAGTCCACCCTGAATTGAATTTAGGCATCTTAGTTTCTTGTAAATAGCACACAGATTTGTTTATTCCAATCACTATGTAACAAAACAAAACCTTGGTCAATAAGTCAACTTCAATTTTCGAATGTCACAATAATTTATCTATCGAAAGTCCTCTCATTGAAGAGTTTCTTGTTTAGCAGGCTCCTTCTTTAGTTTTGCCTTTTCCTGAGCTTCAACTTTCAACCTCCATTCCTCTTCAAACTGATCCCAAGTCTGCATGTGTCTGTAAACATAAATATTTTCATGAGTTAAAGCTACACACCCTATACTTAAATTACATGCCTCGTTGTAGGCGTGTCTAATGTTCACTAGCTCATGGCGATTTAAGCGAGAAAATTTAACGCAGTACATCGTTTGCATTACAGATATCGAGAGTACACAGGTAAGCAATATAATTTTCCAGAACTAAAAAGGTTCTCTTGAGACTCGATAACACAACATGTTTATTTACAGGCAGGTGTTTCAACCAACTTACTACTGGGACCTTGAGAATATGGTATTATTTTGACCATTTATCAGTCAGAGCTCTAACCTTAAACAGTTACAAGTTTTATAACTGCTGAAAGTTATTAAAATGCCAAATTATTATATCCCTTTGGTTTAGAGTAGCAGATACTTTTCTCTAATAATCATTTGTAACCTAAATCAGTTACCAAGATCATTTGCTAATAAATCGAAATAGTTGCCAAATGTGCAGTGTTTATTTATGTCTGAATATTTATTATTAAGGATAAATGCATCTTCATCAAGATCCAATTAGCAGTTGTTCACTAATTAGGCCTAAAAAAGAAATATGTGTGTTTCTGGTTTCGCCCTGTCAAAAAGTTAGGGTAGGTAGGTAGGAAAAATTTAGTTTTTTTTAAAGATATATTGTTCGCATATATTATGCCATTTTTGTGCTAAGGCAACTTCTTGATAACCTTTGCAAACAGTTTGGATCCAGATTAAATGCTTAACAACTCTGTGTCTCATCAGGATACAAACTGTTTGACACTTGTTAAGTTTAAACTATGAATTCATGTTAAATTGATGCTAATAAAATTATCATTTGAATAAAAATATTTGTTGTTTGATTGTAAGATTGAGATGGAAAAAAAAAAAAAAAAAATTCATCTCGCTAAAAATATTTAGGGTTGGCGGTGAAAAAGTAGGGTCGGTCGGGAAACCGGAAACACACATATTTTTTTTTAAGCCTTATCATGTTGGGAGCCTACAAAATGATTTTTAATGAATTTTATTGCATAACAGTAGGTAACTTGACAGGCTTTGCGCATTGGATTTTCATCGATGCTCATAGAATTTTATTACATGGTTGTAAAGTTGAATAATCACCCTACCTGGAGAAAATTATATATATATATAGGGAAAATTCCTGTACAGAAGATAGAATGCATCAAAACTTGAATGAGTTTGTGGTAGTAACTGATTCTGGTTACTATCCCAGTTTTAGTGTGTTTTTTTAATAACAGTCACAGGTTATGAAAAACGTAACTGTTTAAGGTTAGAGCTCTGACTGGTTATTATATTAATGAAAGTAGCTAGTTAGTTTAATAATTGTTAGTCGGTAATGCCCATTATTGCTAATACCCTCCACCCCCACAATGAATGCCCGACTCCCTACCTTATTTTCATTTTAAAAGAAAATTGAACTCACCACTGCTAAAGTAGGAGTTGCCTTTAATAATCTCCCATGGAATTTAACCACTTAAGGGGTGTTATAGGTTGTGTTTTTTTTTTAAACACAGAGCATGCTTACTAGCATTTTTCCATTTTGTTTATACCTAATTATATATTCGGTTTTCTTAATAAAATGGCCTCCTAGAAACAACTCTTTTGTAAAATCCATGGCCCCCGGGGTAATTAATCGGGGTTACCTGTAATCCTCCGGGGTGTTGAAGAATGTGAATCCATGCAGATGCATGGTATCTATCTGGGCACGGGGCTCGTCCTGGGGCCAGAATGCTGGGTTCTCCTTGTTGGGATTTATCTGAGCCTCTGGGAAGTAATAGTTATACATCTGCATGGTCATCTGCTCGGGTTCTGGGACACTGTCCATCTTAGCCAGCTGTAAGTATGAGTGGGAAATGTAGTAAAATTGTATATAAGTAACATCTTAATTGGAAGCCTTCAATTGCCGAGACACCTAAGAGTGCAACGCGAGGTTATTGTTTCTTGTCCATTATTTATATACTTACAATAGTTTCGCGATAACCCCCTAACATGTGAAGTGAAAATTGGAAGCCTTAAATTGTCAAGACACCCAAGAGTGCAGCGCTAAGCTATTGTTTCTTGTCCATTATTTATATATAGTTACAATAGCTTTGCGATCATCCCTCTAACAAGAGCAGCAAAAAATCTCTTGTTATAAACTGCAAGAACACTGCACTGGCGTAGGAAAATGGCCAAGTTAAATTTATCACGTTATCTTGTTTCAAGTTTGTTCTTAAATTGGTATACTTCCAAAAAAACACACAAAAACTCTACTGGATAAAAAATGTCATCTTCCATTTGCACATACTTGTTTAAACAATGTTTAGCTCTAGTGAGCTCTGTTGATTTTTGATCAGTAGAGCTAATAAAATATATTTTGTGAGTATAAGACAAATACACTGTTATCCCCTCTCTCCACACAACACCACCCACCACTGAAATAATAATAAACACCAAAGTGGGGATTCATTAGGATATTTAGGAGTCAGGAATAAGAAAACGCACCAAGAAATAGTGTTTTTTATGTTCATTGAAATGTTGACAGCAGTTCCAGTTATCATTTTTATATAAACATTTCCCTATATAATCTCATATAAATTTGCCAGCCATTTTGGATCAAGGCTTCAACAACAAGAGGTCAATGACCTTGAAGCTCTACTGATTGATTCTGATTTCAGGAAGTAGTCGCTACAAACTTGAAGTTCCGGCCGACCTGAAATTTTGCTAGGATCAATTAGACGTCAACAGCAACATTCCTGTGAAGTTTCCTGAAAATCTGTCAAGTAGTTTCAGAGGAGTAGTCGCTACAAGTTTTCATTATATAACTCTATGTAAACAAAGATGGCCGCTGACAGCCATGTTTAACATCAAATCAAAATGATTTCTGACAAGGGCCAACATCATGTCATGCTGATCATTTTACAAAAGTCCCATATCAATATCACTTATAATTTTCAAGAAGTAGTCGCTACAAACTTGTATTCTGAAAATCTATTTTTAGCCATGGAGGCCATCTTGAATTTCCAGCCGACCTGAAATTTTGCTAGGATCAATAAGACATCAAGAGCAACATTCATGTGAAGTTTCATGAAAATCCGTAAAGTAGTTTCAGAGGAGTAATCGCTACAAGTTTTCATTATATAACTCTATGTAAACAAAGATGGCCACTGGCAGCCATGTTTAAAGTCGAATCAAAATAATGTTCGACTCAGATAACCATCATGTCATGCTGATCATTTTAGAAAAAGTCCCATATCAATATCACTTATATTTTTCAAGAAGTAGTCGCTACAAACTTATTTTTTAAAAATCTATTTTTAGCTGTGGCGGCCATCTTGAATTTCCAGCCGATCTGAAATTTTGCTAGGATCAATTAGACATTAAAAGCAACATTCCTGTAAAGTTTCATGAAAATCCGCCAAGTAGTTTCAGAGAAGTAGTCGCTACAAGTTTTTACTATATAACTCTATGTAAAAAAAGATGGTCGCTGGCAGCCATGTTTAACGTTGAATCAAAACGATGTTTGACAAGGACCAACATCATGTCATGCTGATCATTTCAGAAAAAGTCCCATATCAATATCACTTATAGTTTTCAAGAAGTAGTCGCGCTATAAATTTGTATTTTGAAAATTTATTTTTAGCCGTGGCGGCCATCTTGAATTTTCGGCCGACCTGAAATTTTGCTAGGATCAATTACACATCAAGAGCAACATTCCTGTGAAGTTTCATGAAAATCCATCAAGTAGTTTCAGAGGAGTAGTCGCTACAAGTTTTCATTATATAACTCTATGTAAACAAAGATGGCCGCTAGCAGCCATGTTCAACGTCAAATCAAAACGATTTTCGGCAAGGACCAACATCATGTCATGCTGATCATTTTAGAAAAAGTCCCATATCAATATCACTTAGAGTTTTCAAGAAGTAGTCGCTACAAACTTGTTTTTTAAAAACCTATTTTTAGATTTGGTGGCCATCTTGGATTTCATATCAACATGAATTTTTGCTAGGATCAACTAGACTTTATGGGCAACATTTCTGTAAAGTTTCATGAAAATCCATTCAGTAGTTTCAGAGGAGTAGTCGCTACAAAAAAAAGTTTACGGACAGACAGACAGACGGACGGACGACAGACACCGCACCACGGCATAAGCTCTGCTGATCTCTGATCAGTAGAGCTAAAAATATTAATCTGAAACGCAAAAGAAACCAAGAATTATTGCAACCAAATCTGATATAAATACAGAAAGCTGTATCAGAAGTTGTCTTTTCCTTCTTTTTTCTTGTTATATACACTTTCTATAATTCATGTTGCTATGGCAGCCAGCTAATATTTGATGACTGAAAAACACAAGCTTGATAAACCTTAATCCAAGAAGCATGCACATGATATTACCATTGAACAAGCTTGCATAATCCCTTCTGGAATTTGGCCAGTAGAGCTTAAAATCTCAAAATATATTTCTCCCCTTTTTCGTAAAAAACACACAATGTTTGCCCATTTTATGAAACCGCTACCATTCCCCAAAAGTGAAAAACACACTCTGATACATACAAGAGAAATAATCAATAATACTAACCACTTTTTTCAAACGTTCTATGTTAAGATTCGTCTCAGCTACGAAGTGATTTTTTTCGTCGAGCTGAAAGAAGAATTTTTAATCGTATAAATATCAGTTTAAAATATGTTGACATGAGCAGCGCAGGCAGATGCAGACACTCGTCTGTGTCGAATCAATCAGAATAGTAAATTCTAGTAAGTAGAAATCAAGCCAGACAATATTTCAAGTGTCAATAATTGAGCTAAACAGGAATTATACTGAACAGATCTTTAAATAGTTCAAGGTCAGTCTGTGGCCTATCAGGGATTGACATTAACAGTTGTCCCCTTGTCCTTTGCCATGCAGATTCTACTGGGGACAAGTTAATTAATTGTCCCAGGTGACCTGTCCTACGGACAACTAAATTTTATAAAAAGAAATGAATTTTACATCTGTAAAACTTGTGACTGAAAAAATGTCAAAACATTGGTGAGCACATGTAAATGACAAATAAAACCCATCTTATTTTCATTGGTGGAATGCAACTGAGGGAATGTAACGTCACTTTCATGATTGATCTTGTTTTTTGTATCACTTTTACATGAAGTGTGGGACAAGTAAATTTGACTGGGGACAAGTAAATTGTGTAAGTTACTGTGGACAAGTTGCTGAAAAAAGTTAATTATCAAACCCTGCCTATATTTGGTATTTTGAGTTTAAAACTGAATTGGATTATAGTCAAATCAACAGCTATTTAAAGGTCATATGGTGAGTTTCCAGCTTCCATTGGTGAAGGAAGACGCAGGTGCTCCTGTGGGTAATTTTCGTGCACAGATGGGCACCTGGGAAGAACCACCGACATTTCACAAGCCAGCTTCCTGACAAAGATTCATGGTCCCATGAGAGTTCGACCCCAAAGTGAGGTGTAAGTGATTTCAACTCGGACACTCATGGCTTCCTGGGTAGAACCAGTACTAAGTAATGTAGATTAATTATCAGCTCAAGGAAAAATATCAAGGCTACTGCGAGAATCGAACCCAAGACCATTCGATCTGGAGTCTGGCATTCTACCACTGGACCACAAACTTTACAGACAGACATACGCATGACCCTAGGCTAATATGTCACAGTTTTTCAAATGAATGTATAAAAGTAATGAGAAGCTATCTTAGGCTTATAATTCTACTTACAGCTGCCTTTTCCTCAGCCTGGAGCTTTGACTTGGCGTTCAACGTATCTTTTGGGTAGGGTACATCCAGAGCTGAATACTGAGAGCAGAAAGGAACATGTGGAATTATAATCCTTTCACACAATATTACAGCATTAATCAAACATTAAAATAATGGCCGGACTCGACATAAAAATGTCATGACATGTAACACTATCTATTGATGATACACAGATCTTGTTTGTTTGGTGCCCGGTGCAGGGTAGGGCATACACGTTATACTCATTCATATTTATTACAAGCTGAGCAATTACCAGAATGTATACCCTGCTTTGCACCGTCAACGGTCAAACACATCTTGTTGGAATGTGTAGACTTTGATCCTATGCATCAAAGGTACTACAATGTTAATACTATGAAAGAGTTATTTGATACTATAGATTTTAGTCTTGTTTTAGATTTCCTCATAGAAACTAGAAATTGTTATTGTCCATGGGACAAAAACGTATGGCTCCCCCACTAGCCCGAACAGGCATTATTGACAACTCTAGGTCCAGCCATCCTCTATTGATCTGAGATCGTTTTGATATTCAATATCCCTGTGACTGTATCTACTATCTGTATCAGTAAGGCCACATAAAAAAATATGTGTGGTTCAGGTAACCCGACCGACCCTATTTTTTTAAGGGGCCGACCCTAAAACTTTTTATGCAAAAATTAAAAAAAAAAAAATTAAAAAAAAAAAAAAAAAAAATTAACAAAAAAATAAATAAATAGGGGTCATCTACTGGTCATGACCAACCATCCTTCCAAGTTTGAGGACCCTAGGTCCAACCATTCTCTAGTTATTGATCGGACATCGTTTTGATAGTCAATGGCACCGCAACCTTGACCTAGTGACCCCAAAATCAATAGAGGTCATCTACTGGTCATGACCAACCATCCTTCCAAGTTTGAGGACCCTAGGTCCAACCATTCTCTAGTTATTGAGCGGACATCATTTTGATAGTCAATGTCACCGCAACCTTGACCTTTGACCTAGTGACCCCAAAATCAATAGGGGTCATCTGCTTGTCATGACCAACCATCCTTCCAAGTTTGAGGACCCTAGGTCCAACCATTCTCTAGTTATTGATCGGACATCGTTTTGATAGTCAATGTCACCGCAACCTTGACCTTTGACCTAGTGACCCCAAAATCAATAGGGGTCATCTACTTGTCATGACCAACCATCCTTCCAAGTTTGAGGACCCTAGGTCCAACCATTTTCTAGTTATTGATCGGACATCGTTTGTGACACAGACAGACATACAGACAGACCTACAGACAGAGAAACAGACAGAAAGCACAAAATCAATATGGCTCCCCTACCACACTTTGTGTGGGGGAGCCATAATCAGGCTATATAAATCATTATAATGTTTTCTTATATAGATTTACTTGTTTATATACCCGTTGACGGGCATTTGTTGATTTACATATATAGTTTATATTACTACCATATCATCCCTTATTTTTTAATAGTTTTATCTTGATATATTTACATTAATGTTTAATTACTATTTAATTTCTTCATCTTTCGTCGGCTTTTGCGCACAATATGACCTATTTATGTGTCGACGTGCCGTAAAACACCATTCATTCATTGTTTGTTTGGTGCTTAGCGTTGGACTTAATAATCAGCCATGGAAATGCAGTTTGACATACAAGTGACTTGACATTCAAGGCTTGAAAACACTGATTACAATATATTGAAACTAATCAGTATCTCAAGTTTGGTGAAAATCGGAAACAGTTACCACAGTTAGGACTTAAAGGGAATGGAGCGACACAGCCACACCATCTTTACTATTGACGGTTCTGAAAAACTTGGAAAAGGGTGCAAGAATTATAAAAATCGGATGATAAACAAAGATCATTTGAAGGTTCTGTTGAAACGGATATGGAAGCCGCCATTTTGAAAGCTATGACATCACAATTCTAAATGACCATACCGGTATATGGAATATTTATAAATATGAAAAATTACTGATTTAAAGGGGGAAAAATACAGAAACTGTATGACAACTATGTATACTTAATGGCAATAATGCTTTATATGACCAGTAAAGGAATTTGCATTCATTTGCAGTGATTTTCTTTGCTTTAAATGATACTTATCAATATTCCATATATATGGTAATTTGGAACTATGACATCATAGTTCTCAAAATGGCGGCTTACATATCCATTTTACAAATATTAGAAAAACCTTCAAATGGTCAAATCTTTTTTGTTTATCATCCGATTTTGGTAATTCTTTCAACTTTTTCAAACTTTTTCAGAACTCTCAATAACAGAGCTTGTTTGGCTGTGTCACTATTCCCTTTAATAATTCCCATCTTTCAATAAAATCAAACTGCAATAACTCCATAACACAAGGCTGTGTTGATGATGCTTATTGTGCAACTTGTACAAGGCCTTACTGTTACAGAAGCAAACATTCAAATCAAAGTTGGTGCAATCAAAAACTGTTTACTAAAGTTACCATCTACACCAGCTAAAATACCCCTACTTCAAAATAATCAGGGGCAATAACGCTGTAACACATGTATCAAATCATTCAAATGGTCCAAGATATCATTAAAACGCATGTTCAAATCAAGTATAGTGAAAAACAGAAGAGGTTTACTTAGGATATTCTATGAATTTACTTATTGTATCAACTTCTTGATATGTGTTTTAATACTTTGGTTATAATTATACTTATACCATTTTTTCAAATTCTGCAACCATAGCAGCATCGGAAATCCTTCTTCTGTATTCGGTAAAGTCTATCTTGGGCAGGGCTTGTGGCAGCTCAGAGACTCTACAAAGAACAGTCAAGTATTTAATAATACAGTCATGATTAATCTTTGTTTAATTCTAGGTTTTGGTAGTATTTCATCAAACACAAATGCGGGTATACTATGTCATCAAACTAAAAAGCATACTTCTTCGTCTTCACCTTAATATAACCTGGAACAACTTTGATTGGTTGAGCATGAAACAATTAAATGTAACACTATGCAAGTTGTGTTAACTGAAACTATTGAAAAAAAATTATTATCAGTGCTCACGGAAAATGTTTTTGACAGACAGGCCCTGAATTAATATTGACAGGCCCGAGTTAATTATATAGTAAAATATGGCAAAAAAGGACAACCCCAACCAGCTTTTGATAGGCCCCCGGCTTGGGGCTATCCTACTGCGTGAGCACTGATTATAAATTCATCTGGATCCAAATCATAAACTTATTATTTACCAGCAACTTATAATAAATAATTAACGTTATACAAATCGGTTCGTCATATTTAAAGTCGGCATAAACTGCTCTTTCGTAAAGAGAACAAGAGGTCAATGACCTTGAAGCTCTACTGATTGATTTTGATTTCAGGAAGTAGTCGCTACAGACTTGTTTTTTGAAAATCTATTTTGCTAAGATCAATAAGACATTAAGAGCAACATTCCAGTGAAGTTTCATGAAAATCCGTCAGGTAGTTTCAAAGAAGTAGTCGCTACAAGTTTTCATTATATAACTTTATGTAAACAAAGCAGCCATGTTTAAGGTCAAATCAAAACGATTTTCGACAAGGACCAACATCATGTCATACTGATCATTTTAGAAAAAGTCCCATATCAATATCTCTTATTGTTTTGAAGAAGTAGTCGCTACAAACTTATATATTTTAAATCTATTTTTAGCTGTGGCGGCCATCTTGAATTTCCGGCCGACCTGAAATTTTTCTGGGATCAACTAGACATCAAGAGCAACATTCCTGTGAAGTTTCATGAACATCCGTCAAGTAGTTTCAGAGGAGTAGTCGCTACAAGTTTTTACTATATAACTCTATGTAACCAAAGATGGCCACTGGCAGCCATGTTTAACGTCGAATCAAAATAATTTTCCATAAGGATCTACATCATGTCATGCTGATCATTTTAGAAAAAGTCCCATATCAATATCACTTATAGTTTTCAAGAAGTAGTCGCTACAAACTTATTTTTTAAAAATCTATTTTTAGCTGTGACGGCCATCTTGAATTTCCGGCCGACCTGAAATTTTGAAAGGATCAATTAGACATCAAGAGCAACATTCCTGTAAAGTTTCATGACAATCTGCCAAGTAGTTTCAGAGTAGTCGCTACAAGTTTTTACTATATAACTCTATGTAAACAAAGATGGCCGCTGGCAGCCATGTTTAACGTTGAATCACAACGATTTTTGACTAGGATCAACATCATGTAATGCTGATCATTTTAGAAAAAGTCCCATATCAATATCACTTATAGTTTTCAAGAAGTAGTCGCTACAAACTTATTTTTTAAAAATCTATTTTTAGCTGTGACGGCCATCTTGAATTTCCGGCCGACCTGAAATTTTTCTAGGATCAATTAGACATCAAGAGCAACATTCCTGTAAAGTTTCATGACAATCCGCCAAGTAGTTTCAGAGAAGTAGTCGCTACAAGTTTTTACTATATAACTCTATGTAAACAAAGATGGCCGCTGGCAGCCATGTTTAACGTTGAATCAAAACGATTTTTGACTAGGATCAACATCATGTCATGCTGATCATTTTAGAAAAAGTCCCATATCAATATCACTTATAGTTTTCAAGAAGAAGTCGCTACAAACTTGTATTTTAAAACTCTATTTTTAGCTTTGGCGGCCATCTTGGATTTCACATCAACATGAATTTTTGCTAGGATCAACTAGACTTTATGGGGAACATTTCTGTAAAGTTTCATGAATATCCATCCAGTAGTTTCAGCTGTGAAGTCGCTACAAATAAAAGTTTACGGACAGACGGACGCCGCACCACGGCATAAGCTCTGCTGATCTCTGATCAGTAGAGCTAAAAACACAAACTCTTGACACTCAAAATGTTTTGGCATCAAAGGATGTGATATTTATGACGTAGTTTCTGGTGGTTACAATAGGTTAACATGTCACTGCATGTTAATCTGAGTTTCAGGCCTTGAACTTAGAACAGCCTTGAACTTAGAATATGTTAGTTCATATTTATTACAAGCTGATCAATTACCAGAATGTATACCCTGCTTTGCACCGTGAACGGTCAAACACATCTTATTGGAATGTGTAGACTTTGATCCTATGCGTCAAAGGTACTACAATGTTAATACTATGAAAGAATTATTTGATACTATAGATTTTAGTATTGTTTTAGATTTCCTAAAAGAAATCAGACTATATAAATCATTATAATGTGTTCTTATATATATTTACTTGTTTATATACCCGTTGACGGGCATTTGTTGATTTACATATAAAGTTTATATTACTACCATATCATCCCTTATTTTTAATAGTTTTATCTTCATATATTTACATTAATTTTTAATTACTACTTAATTTCTTCATCTTTCATCGGTTTTTGCGCACATGACCTCTTTATGTGTTGACGTGCCGTCAAACACCATTCATTAGAATATGTTCTGATTTTAAAGTATGTACTGACTCTTTCCTGTCGTGTTTCTTATGCCATTGTTATTTCAATTTAATTAGAAAAAGAATTCTAACTGATATAAATGTATTTTATTTGCGTATAATTCTATGTTCATTTTCTCAAGCATATTTTCTAACTGTTGTATCCTGGTTGATCATATTTATTTCTATTTTTAACATTAATTAAAGTGCATTTTGACATTTTATCGATGACTGTTTATAGACAGGTCTCTGGAAGTATTTAAAAAATGTACTTGCCCAGTGCAAGTCCAGTTGCCCTGCCCAAAATGTTAAAACAGCGCAGCGCAAAAAAACAACAACAATACACTGCACTGTATGTAAGACAGGAGTCAAATAACATCATTCAATTGTATTCATTCAAATAACAATATATTAACATATGCCTATATATGAAGACATTTTTTATGTTGAAACCTTGTCTTGTTTAAGTTCCAACCCTCCCACACCCCCAAATTGCATCGTAATTGTTTTGCTGTCAAGAGTGTTTGTTTACAACAACTGTGTAAACCAGCGTTTACACGGATAGCTACAAGTATGTGGCGGACTGATGGGATCAATGTGTATTCATTACCTTTTCCGATAACAACGTCAATACACAATATATGTTTCATATAACTAATACGAAAATACGGCTATGAAAATTCGGAAAAGCATATAATTGTTGTGCGTAATAATGCGGGAACAAAAGCCTTCAAATTTTGCAATGTTTTATCGGTTGTAATTGGATTAATTGTATGGTCGGTGTTATTTTAATCAAATATGTTACTACATGACACACTTCTGTAATCAGGAGAGAAGTTTTATTAATGCCAATCAAACAAGAGATTAGGATAAATCTGCACGTGGGAATTTTTTTATTGGCACTTCAAACTTTCCTCGGCCAATCAGATTCGTGAAAGTGGGAGGGATTAAACAACGACACCACAGGTCAGTTTATGCTACTGGCAGTGAAAGTGACGGGAGTAATCAATTACCGGCACACTTTATGATAACTAAAGCTGAAACGTCCAGTCCGGCAAGTGACGGGCAACCAAATTTGCAAAGGTTACCTGCCCGCACCAAAAAAACACTTGCAACCGTATTTCTGGAACCCTGATAGACTTTCATAATAATCCGATGACTATGTAACTGATGATCAGTTACAATCGATACATCACTAGTATCGAAACCATTACACATCTAATAGAGACAGACACTCACACATTCATCTGATCGTAATAATACCGTCCCAATACATATGATCTGTAACATCATAATTGTTGATGTATACCAACTTGCTTATAATATTGTAATGAAATACTAATTAATATAAAAGTACATAGTAGTGTGTTTGCACATTATTCAAGCTTGATAGTGAACAAATCTAAATTTATGGCAAAATGCAAATTTAATGGTGAAAAAATCGCTGAAGTTACAGGGCGATTCAGGCAAAAAAGCCTTTGAACTGGGCTGTTGACACTCATAAAAAAAAATGCAATCTTATAATGAAAAGTCGGCCCCTAGCTACCCAATTACAAAACCTCAGTGACAGTCTATCCACAGTTTTCCCTTAAATAAATTAAATCACGCCCTTTTTACCCAATCCAAGGAAAGCACACTTAATTTTCCAAAATTCAATGCCATGGTCAGGGCTTTTTCCCCTTCTATAACAGGGGCTACTTCACAATTTAAAATTGGTAAATTTCTTCACAATTAAAAGGTAAACAACATATGAACATTTCCCCATCTAACTTTCTCATTATTGTTTTGTTTTGGATACATTTACAGTAGAAAGTTTATCTAATACGTACCATATTATCTTAAATAATTGTACACTTGTTTACAGTGCCCTCCTCCCACAAAAACAATGTATGCATGTATTTGAGTAATATTGCTTTTAACAATTTTAACAATTAATCTTTCAATACTCTTTTCACAAATCAGACACCAAATGACCAGGCGAGGGAGTCTTCACAATTTTTAGAAAAAAAGCCCTGATTTGGAGAGAAAAGACCCGGATTAAACTCGGTCCATTTTGCACGTTTTTTTCTTTTACTGTTTTCAGTAATTTAATAAGTTTATAACTTTATTACGTCTAGGCTATTTTGAACTATATAAAAGCTGTTTGAGCTTCATGAAAAAAGGGTTCTAGAAGAAAAGTGGCAACACCAGGAAAAATTCAAGACATTATTTCAAGTAAATATAAAGAAAAGGAAGATAGTTGGCGAAGAAAGAGAAGTAACAGTGATCATCAATCAATTAATCAGTGGTGTCACAAAGCTCAACCATTATATGAGTAAAATAGACCGTGAAAAGTCAGAGCTATGTGAATTTTGTAAGGTGAAAGAAACTATTGAACACTGTTTATACGATTGTGACAGATTTACTAAAGAAAGAACACAGTTTGAAAATACACTTGAACATATTATATAGCAAGAGACAGTCTGGAAGTATATCAAATAAACCTACAAGTTCTAACGGGAAACATAGGCAGTGCAACAGACGCAACAAACATGGACAGGGTTTTTTTCTACTATATAACTGACGCCGGATACCGGCGTCTTCCCCTATCTGGGGAACCTACATTTTTCCCCTATTTAGGGTTAAAAATTCCCCTCTACAGAAAGTTCCCCTTTAATTTAAAGACTATTAAATCATGGACGAAAAAACGATAAATCGCCTTCGACGCTTCGCAATTGTTTATCGTAGAACACTTTACTGTTTACCTTTACGACAATGACTAATAACAAGGGAAGTAACTGTTGTGGTTTCCGGTATATTTTGTGAACTTTTATTAGCGATGTCAATGACAATCTGTTAGAATTGTTCCGTGGACAAAAAGATAGGGACATGCCACTGTAATTAAATAGTGACATGACAGTGTTTTTCTCTTTGTCCTAAAATGTGACAGTTTTTAATGTTCTTTTGCTTGTTTTTGTGGAAGGAATGTCAGTGATATCATTTTTTTGATTAGTGTGACTATAAATAAAGAAGTTTTTTATTCATGCTTTATTTGGTATTTTATAGTAATGACTACTTTTTAAAGTTACCGTATTTACTCGATGAGTCCGGACACTCATTAATTCCGGACACCTAATTAATTGAAGGAAATAATAAAACTAGTGTTCGGACATATTAAAAATCAACCTTATTTCAATAGTTTTGATGGTTTTATAAATTCGGACATCGGGAAAAGATGAACTATTCGCCGAAAATGACAGGTTAAAATTACGATCAACGACTTCTTCTAATTGCTGATTGCATCCCGATAATTACCAACAGAAGCAGCATAATATACTTTAATGAATTTAATTTACTTTTGAAACAATTACATTATTACTGACCCATGTTTATAAACATCCATATAAATTCTGTGTAATCGGTCAGGCGCGTGTTGAAACAATTGTTTACACTAGGTAAAACCATTCCAATGTAGGTGTTACGGGTTGTTTTGGTAGCTAGTGGGCCATTCCATTATCTGGCATTACCAGCAATAAAATACGGACTCGCTCACACAGGTAAAGTGCTATGCGATTTGATGTCTGTTTGTATAGAGATCAAACATTTTTTATTTCATACTATAAGCATGGCATGCCTTATTTTTTAGCTTCGATTTGAGGAATAACATGATGGTGCAATTAAAAGACAAAGAACACGACTATTTTATAATTTTAATTGTTTGTTTTTTTCTTTATTTATTTTCTGCAATACTTTGTATGTTTTTATTTTGTAATAAAATAATCAACATGTTTAAAAA
Source organism: Cyrtodaria siliqua (assembly GCA_037043455.1). Classification (NCBI taxonomy): domain Eukaryota; kingdom Metazoa; phylum Mollusca; class Bivalvia; order Adapedonta; family Hiatellidae; genus Cyrtodaria; species Cyrtodaria siliqua. The sequence continues at coordinate 77,304 of JAWPHD010009092.1, read as the reverse complement.
TTGCATTGTCTCATTATTCAATATAGTTTATTGCTACATTTCAAACAAAATATAATAATTTAATATAATAAACTACATGTCATAATTGTTCATAAGTTCATTGTTTACACATTTTTTATTAGTTCACTGTTGTGGATTGAATCACATATAGCCCAGTATTCATAATTTTGATAGAGCATCATCATAAAAACTGACCAATCAGTGACCAGAAATAAGACATAACCAATACATTCTGGTAGGTGATAAACTCGGTCTTTATCCTTGATGTTCAACCAAGTTTACTGTTGATATTAAGGTATCTACAGTGTGATTCTTTTAAAAACCCGCCTATTTCATGCACATTCATGCAAAATGATTAAATATATGTATATTTTAAAATCAAAATCTTGAAAATTATCATCTTTTTACTCTGCCAAAGATTTTTATTTTACTATAGAACCTAAGGATAAAAACCGAGTAATACACATTTTATCACCTACTGAAAATAAAATAAAGTCTCAACATCTCTGTAATGCAAAATTATGAATACTATTTCACAGTCTGCACTAGCCAGCATTAACTACACTTGTGACTAGAACCTGACAGTTCCACTACCCGCGTGTAAAGTGTGTCTCGGTGTACTGATTTCACAGGTTTTAGGGTTTGCTCAAGTTGAGTACCGTAATTTTAGATAGCCGAATAATTACCAATAAGTGATAATTAATGGACGGATTTTCGTAATTACCGTAAACTATGAAGGTGAGATTGCCCCGAACATCACAAGTAAAAATACTTACCGTATAATGTTAATTTACGGTTCCTCTCAAAATATTCGGACACTGGCAAATATGCGTCAATTTTGGAAAGTTATATTTCCGGACACCAAACAATTTTATTATTTTATCCCGTCCGAACTGATAGAGTAAATACGGTAGTAACATATCATTGGATAAACATGATTATGGAAAAATTTAAATTAAAGATTAAAATGCCTTTTTAATCAATTTTAATTTTCCCCTCAAAACAACCAAATGCACGCAATTTTCCCCCTAAATCGAAAAAATCGCGCGTTTTTTCCCCTCTGAAAGGGCCTGGACGCCTTCCCCTATTTGTAAAAAAAAACCTGAGATTAGAATGGCATTTGGAGTATTCCTAAGAAATTCTGGAAGACTCATTGTCCATAATTAATTATTTAAACTTACTCAACATCAACACACAAAAGTGTTAGTACAAAGTGACAGCAATTGTAATTGAAGAAGCACATAGAGACCATAGCCAGTGTTTTATTGGCAAATGAATATACAACAACAACAACAACTATAATATGTAAAGCCAGTATATGTAAACAGACAGACATCAAAACTGCTGATGAAATTCACACAAAACCCGCGCAGACATCATTTCTGAATCAGCAGAAATAACATGGAGATAGAAATCTGATAGGAAGACTCCACGCTTCTCATCAACCCTTTTATGTTTGTGAAGTTGCAAATTTTGCTCCTATTTTTGCTTCTTGTAATTGTTGCATGCTTTTTGTTAAACTGTGTTCCGTAGATTCGACTGATTCCTTATTTCTCAGTACGGTCAGGTCACAAGTTTCTTAAACATACTCTCAGTACCTTATAACGGTGATGCAGTGATGTACTGTGAAAATATGACATCCTTCTTGGGGAATTAACGCCATCGTTTCTGGGCCATCCTTAAAAATATATTTGTTTGCTGTTTCCTGACCCAGGATTTTATAAGTTTTTAGGTAGGTAGGCGATTTTTTTTTTTTGCCAAAGACAGTAAAAAACCATACAGTGCTTTGGGGGGTATAGAATCACTTGGGTTAAACGTCTCATTTTAAAATGAAAGGAAAATGTTTATTTAATTTCTGATTTAGATTTACCTTTTTAGTTGTACAACATTTCTAAAATTATTGTCCTGACGCTGTGATTTTTTAATAGGCGTTTTTGCACCAATACAGGGCTCCGGAAATATGGTTGCCCGACGCCCCGGGCAAGTGGATTTTGGGTGCGGGCAGGTGACCTTCGTAAATCTGGTTGTCCGTCACTTGCCCGATGGACGTTTCATTATTAGATAAAAATCAAGGGAAAATTTGCCTGGACTGTGAAGTTTGCCGATAATTGCGTAGTAATTAACCACGCGTCGCTTTCGCCGCGAGCAATTACTGATGTGTCATAAAACTGACCTGTGTTGTTCCGTTATTGTTCATCCCTCCCACTTGACAGTTTATCAGAATTTGATTGGCCGAGGAACGCTTGGGGTGCCAATCTTCGATTGAAGACGCGCAGTCTTTAGAATTCGTATACCGTGTGAAATATACCCCGTAACGAGCCCCTCTATGCAGGAAGTAAGTCACGCGCCAGATTAGTGTGAAATACACATCAGTGTGTAAATCAGTTATTGAGGTGTGTCGTAGGTAATAATCTGTTCAATAATTAAAAATCATGACGCAACACTTGACCTAATACTGTATCCATATTATCCAATCAAATAACCGATGTATTTTTATCAGCCAATGAAACAACTCCCGTTCACTACCACGTGGTAAAATGAAACAATGGCGATTCAATCAAACCAATTTGTAAACAAGTAGGACAATTAAACGATTATGGCAATTTGACGGCGTTTGATGAGCAAAGAGACTATCGACGCATGTCGTAATGAATAGGTGTGCATCCGTTTTATTTCAAAATGCCATGTTTGTTTTGAATGAATCTGAGATCAATGACGGAATGGCGTGTTTTTGTTTTGAACTTCAAGTTTGCCATTGCATCCAAGATGTGCTTCGACCTTGGCTAATTTCGATAATTATTAGAAGAATTGCAATTTGGCATCTCAAAAGATATTAACAGAAAAACAACTACTGAGTACCAGTCAGATTTAGGCATAAACCGTGCTAATAATTTCCAACACATAATATTTATCTACATGAATTATATAACGAAAGTGAAAGTAGGAAAAAAGTTCTGTTTGACCTAATGCATCATACTTTTCATTCTTATCTGGTGTAGTCTATAATAAAAGTAAAATGATGGTAACAACCTATAGCTCTGATCCTTCATAATTTAAGTCATTAATTTTACAATGAAATTATGTAAACAATTATGACTAAAAAAACGTGAGAGAAAAGGATTTAACTTAGCGTGCGGTCACGACGTAGCTTAATTTTGGGGCAAGTGACTTTTGAAATTGGGGCAAGTGACATTTTGGCAGGGCAAGTGGATTTTCAAAATATTTCCAGACCCCTGCAATATTTACATCATTTCATTTTATCCTTAAAAGTGCCAAACTTCAACAAGTTACCTTAACTGATGATTGCATTTTGACTTTTGTCCCTAACATTTGTTAAAACAGCAAATATTTATTTCTGAGTTTATTGTGACAGTATGAATTTTTCGTTTCAAAAACACACTTCATGAACAGGTAGTATAGAATCATTTTTTCTGAGAGGTGTTGCACGTAGCGCTATATTTTACATGGAAAAATGTCCCAAATAATTTCACCGTTGAATAAATGTATGCTTATATGATATATCTTCAAGCCTGGAAAGTTTTAAAATAATCTAAAATATATGAGCTGAGAAAATTGATTTTAAACAGGAACTGATTCTTTACTACCAATGATTCTATACATCCCAGAGCACTGTATGAAATTAAAGAAAAATGGGGGTACCGATCGCCGTGGTAGTTAATAGCAAACAACTTAAAAGAAATTTATAAGTCTGTGATTATGTATCTTATTATTCGTTATCTGACTAAAAAAACATTTTCACTTAATTATAAACACCTTTTCTGCAAACAGATATCAGTTTACCACTCGTAAAAATGTTGTTAGTTAAGGAAGTATAGTCGCCATATTTGTTTCTCTTTGGTACCGATCGCCGGTGTAATGGTAAAATATTACCCTATCAGCATACTCGACAAAACTTCTTGCCAATATTGGTAAAATCAAAATAGCAACAACACTTTAATAAATCGAAGATGTTTTTTCCCCCTTTTTTTTAGATTTGGATTGATTTGATCACCATAACTATTATAAAAAAAAAAAAAAAATAAATAAAAAAAAATAGCCATAAAATATGTCCACAGCAAGTTATTTCTATCTTTCTGATTTAAATGCCACAGTGAGGGCACAGAAATACACTATCTCTTCTCAGAGAGTGTTCTGTGTTACGGTCTTCTCAATGGTGTCAAAATTATATGTTGTTTTTTTTTAAAATAGCAAAAAGTTTTACCAAGTACTTTCCATTTACCATATAAGGAGATAACGTGACCAGATATTTTGAGAAAAAACGCATAGGTCTACGACGTCATATATTTTTTTTTTGCTTCCATGCAGCAGACTCACTTTTATTTGCAGGGTTTTTCGATGTTTTTAAATTATGGAAGTATTAAATGTGATGATTAAAATTCTTCAAACTACCAAGTTTTATGAATTCAAATGAAATTAAAATGGACCTTACTCGTAAAAAAGGCCAGGGCTCTGGAAATATTTTGAAAATCCACTTGCCCAGTTCAAAATCCACTTGCCCAGTCCAAAATGTCACTTGCCCCAAATTCAAAAGTCACTTGTCCCAAAATCAAGCCTTTGTCAACGTACCAAACTTTTCTAGACGCTGCGCGCCACCGACGTATCCATGGTGGGTAGTAGATTACGTTTAGGGCTGGATTTCACTGGAGAATCACGAGAAATAGATCCATTTTCAGATTGGCTGGCAGGGTTCGACACTAACTTTTTTGCTTTGGAATCCCACAGGAATCCCTACCTTTTAAATCTGGGTGCCCTCCTGATAATCAGGGATCCCGCTTGAGTTATAAATAAAACAAAGCATATTTTCAATTAATTTATACTTTGGGGAAGCGTGCGAATCGGGACATAAAAAAGTCATACCTGGACTTCAAGGTATGTTTTTGTGGTAAATTTCCATTTTTGCTCTAATAATTCAGTGCATATATTGCAGAGAATTTTAAGCACTTCATCACACACCAAAAATCATCAAAATCCATTGAGTAGTTCAAAAGTTACAACTATTTTGGGGCAAAGGGAGGAGCGGATTCCATGTTCGTTCCTGGTCTGCATACCGGTTGGTTTCTGTAACCATGTGTTTTCACAGCTCATCACCCCAAATAAAATCAAAAAAATTATGGGGTTGGTATTCCTGTGGATGCTGTACTGTAGCACCCTCAACTCCAATAAATGGGTCAGGATTTCATGGAGTAAAGTTGTCCGTAATCCAGTCGGCATGAAACCCTTCGAAATACGAGTCCCGAGTCCGAGGCGAAAAAACCCTGAAGTCGCGGACTCCCGGTCGCCAATCGACAGCAGGTCTTCTCCGTACATTCAGTACGTTCTCGTCGTCAAAACTTTCATTTTCGAAGTCTTCAGAATTAAAATCGGAGGTATTTCAGACATCAATGTCACTACCTTCACTCGATACATTGTCAATGTCCGCCATTTTGAAAAAGTCCCCGAAAAAATCACAAAAAACAAGCTCAAAATCACTTTTTTGAAGAATTTTCTACTTTGAAAAATGCGGAAGTAAACAGAAATCAGTGCGCATGACTGTGTTATTGAATTTGTTATTTCCGGGCACATATTCGAATGACGTTTTTCACACGTTTCATGGAGCACATGTGTAAATACTGATGAATCGGTATCCCGAATAGAAAGGGTAGGTACTGATGGATCGGTATCCCAAATGAAATGGGTTAATAAGACAGGTCAACATGTATTTTAATAATAACATGACAAAAATCAAGGATCCCAACGGAATCCCAATCTTCCAGAAGTTGGGATTCCTCCTGAAAATTTGGGATCCTCGGGATCCCGGGACACCGTTAGTGTCGAACCCTGGCTGGGTGAACACAAATCAACACCATCCCTACTATCCTTAAATCCAAGTTCACTGTCAGACTGACCACCAGAATCACACAAATCAACATTTCTAAGATCACCAGGTGTATTTTCCTCAGTAATTTTAGACACATGTTTAGGTTTTGTCCTTACAAGGAACGTAATAGAGGCATGGTTAATTTGTAACTTTTTTTGTAAGATTGTTGAAATAATGAAGGATCATTTATTAAATACTGCATCATGTAATTACCCACAGGAATCGGACATATTGTATATGATAAACCACATTGACTATCCACTACTAGTATATTAAAATATATTTTTATATACATGCGGGGACCTACATATGGGGATACTGTACTCTGTACTTTGTTTACAATACGTCCGATTCCTATGAATTACCATATAAACTCATGAATATCAAAAGAAACAATGACCCCTTTCACACATTTCCAAACCGCCTTTGATTACATCATCAATTTTACATCAACATTCGTGAATGTGTTTCATAAGTTTCCCTTTATAGTAACTGCAAACAAAACATCTGCCTACTCAGCTTTAATCGTCAACGCCAGGCCACAATTAAAGTGATAATCGTGTTACCAAATGTGCCAAACAAAATACAAACTCGCAAACAAAGTTTGTTTAATAAAATGTGTCAAAATAACTTCAATAAAGCAACCCGCTGCATTCACATACCTTCCTTAATTAGTGCCAGTAATTAATTTCTACTTTATTTACAGTACTTGCCGTAATCGTTTATAAATTGCTGTTTGTTTACAATTTTCCAATGACCCGCGTTTCACCTTTTACACAGCTATAAGTACTTGGCGGACTGATCAGTGTGTATTCATTACCTTTCGATTATAATTGGATTAATTTTGATTATAATTGGATTAATTTTTGGGATGGTCTTATCATGTTAGTAGAGGACACACTTTAGTATAAATAGGGAGATGAATATTATTAATGCTATCGGCGCATGGACATTTTTGATTGGCACCTCAAACTTTCCTCGGCCAATCAGGTTTTGACAAACTGTCAAAGTGGGAGGGATTTCTTAATTACCGCTCGCGGCGAAAGCGATGGGTTCGTAATCGGCACACTTTATGATAAGCCGAGTTTTCGTTTGATTTTTTGTCTAAAACGGAAACGTCCAGTCGGGCAAGTGTCGGACAACCAGATTTGCGAAGGACACCTGCCCGCACCCAAATTCCACTTGCCCGGGGCGTCGGGCAACCATATTTCCGGAGCCCTGAAGGCATTTCACTACACTTTGGTAAGTAGACAATAGACACGCACCATTTTTCATCAAAGAACAGCGGAAGTAACAGCGCGAATTCGGATATTTTGGATTACACCGGCGATCAGTACCCACCGGTGAAAGCTACCCAAAGGATACTAAAAAGAGTAAACAAAAAAAAATTGTTAAAGAATTGTAATAAAAAGTTTTGGGTAGGGCCCTTTTTGGTGGGTAGGTAGGGAAACAGCAAAACAAAATTTGTTATGGTCGGCCCTAAGCTCCATACAAAAGATCTTGCTTATTTTTGGTGTTATTGTTAATCAGTGATAAAAATTATGTCGGACATTGTATTGAGAGATTTACACATCGGACATTGTATTGAGAGATTTACACAATATATGACGTCACTGAGATTTAACCCGATGTATCCCTATTGGAAGAAAGAAAAATATTATAAATAATGATATATCAAAGTTTTTCGATTCGGGTGGTCTTTTTAAGTTTTACCGTGACACCACCACCATGACCGATGACGATTTTGCAAAATACTCACCTGTTAACATATTTGTCACTGGCAGTTTTCAAAACCTTAAATGCATCTTTTTGTTTAGCAGGTACTCTCTCAACTATAGCAGCCCATTCAACGCTAGATTTAGCAATTCGTTTAGCTGCCATGTCTGCGTTCTCCTGTAAGGTCTTGTGAAGGACAATGGGACGATTGATTAGAAGTACACTATGTCAGGAACTAAGAAGAACATGTTCTAAATAACTGTATGTGGAAACTTTCAGGCCTGATATTTAGCACAATTATATCATCATTTATATCAGTATTTGGAAAAAGATTTTAATTGAATTAAAAGTTATTTTATTTAGCATTTAAAAGTTTGGTAAAACTTTTGAAAATCAAATTAATGTTTCGTTGATTTTAATCGAGTAAACAGTGACAACAAGATTAATCGTTCAAACGAAGCTCACAAACCAAACTCTCGTTTCCGGTGAGATTTGGATTTATCAATGAAGAGAAAGTAATTGATAACGGACTTTGCAAGAAAAATATAACCTTTTGCCATGCTAACGTTTTGACACATCTCATGAATGTTGGAGTGAAGTCCGATGATTAATTTAACATTTACAAAGTTAAATTCATTGCTTTTATGTATCTGTGAATGATAATTTTGTAAGATAATGGCAGAAACTGCAAATTTACCCACAGACAACGGGGAAAAGGCACCCACAGTCACACACAATTCTGTAAATATTGCAAGACGCAGCGATTGGATTAAGCTGAATGTTGGTGGTACTGTGTTTATGACAACACGAACGACTCTGTTGAAGGACCCACAATCATTTTTATACAGATTAATTCAGGATGAGCCAGATTTAAACAGTGACAAGGTGAGTTGTTAAATAAGTTGTATCATCTGTAGTGTAGTCTCATTTATTTGACGTCTCTGAGTGTTTTTTTTTTTGTACTTACGAACGTTTATAGATGCACCCTAGACGTCTCATTACGTTTGACCAAAAAACGTGTTGACAGTTTCAGACCGAACACCCTACTCGTTAAATAAATGCTCTTACCTCATCAATAAATAATTAATCTTTGACTTAATATCAGATATATTAACTTTAATAAACATCTCAATTTATCTCAACAATATATGCACATTTGTCAACCTTGTCACGTTTAAATAGCTTGTATGACTTCACTGAGACAGGCACCAATCATTTTCTTAACCACTGTCAAGAACGCGGTACGCGATACTGTATGTTGTGTCGGTTAATTATGTACCGTATTTACTCAATGAGTCTGGACACCTAATTAATTGAAGGAAATAATAAAACTAGTGTTTGGACATATTAAGAAATCAATCTTATTTCAATAGTTTTGATGGTATTATCAATTCGGACAGGGAAAAGATGAACTATTCGCCGAAAATGACAGGTTAAAATTACGATCAACGACTTCTTCTAGTTGCTGATTGCATCTCGATAATTACCAACAGAGGCAGCAGAATATACTTCAAGGAATTTAATTGTAAGGCCAAACAAAAAAAATTGTTTGTTTAGGGTAACATCTCCAAAATCAGTAGGTAGGGTAGGTAGGGAAATTATTTTATTTTATTTTTTATTTTTTTATTTTTTGTGTTATGTGTTTACATGTTTTTTTTTACATTCAACTCTCCCTGATATATCATATTGTTGTTGAGGCTTTGTTTGCTATGAATTTGACAAAATATGCATGTATCAAAGATTTACTTGAATAACAAGTTTAAATCTGGAATGTGTGGCTTTTCAAAAATGCTAGTGCAGTACCATATTTTATTTGCTTATCCTTAATATAGATACGGACAGACAGATGGACTAGACATTGCCATTCTATTGCTGATAATTTGCTTATCTTTGATATTGATACAGACGGACAGACAGATGGACTTGACATTGCCATTCTATTGCTGATAATTTGCTCATCTTTGATATTGATACAGACGGACAGAGAGATGGACTTGACATTGCCATTCTATTGCTGATAATTTGCTTATCTTTGATATTGATACGGACAGACAGACAGATGGACTAGGCATTGTCATTCCATTGAGTGGAATTGTTTGTACAGTAGTTTACGAACAACGTAATGATTAAATGAAGTCAATGGTATTGTCGAGTCATCTTTACCTTAACAACAAGGCGAGACAAATGCGAAATATTTTCACAATTTTAATAATTAAAATTTTATCATTTAAAATGTTTTATCGTGTTAACAACATACACAACACTCTAGAAAAACTGTGATTTAATAATACAGACAAGAGACCATCACAATGAAGTTACACATTTTGTTTTGACATCCCCCACCCACTCTATTTAAAACATTTATTTGAATTTCATACAAACTGAGCTAGCTTTCAGATTTGTTTAACGTACACAAATTCCTGCATTAAATTTCAATATCCGACATTCGAGACGCTATCGGACCTGTACAATATTTTCGCTAAAAAAGCAGAAATGAAAACTACTTTCGGTTTAAAAAATACCTTCATTCTTAGCGAGGAGAACCTCCATCAACCCTTCTTGACTGCAGCGCATCTGCGACTCTAATTTACCGAATGTTAAATCGCCCGCGAGGACCCGGAAACATCGCCTTTCCTCGGCGTGGTCACATTTCTTTCTCCATATATTCAGTATTGTCCATGCGGACGCCATATTGGATGCCCGGATGTTGACATGCAGATTTTCTACGCGCTGTCTACGCGCTGTTACGTTTGGACAAATAATTGAAAACAGCCAATCAAAAATCGTTTTACAAACGCTTACGTCGGATGGGGCTAAATTCATACCGAATTTATTTTTCTGTTCGGGAAAGGTAAAAAAACTTTAGGATCGGCGGATTTAGCTAGGTAGGGTCGGGTTACCCGAAACAAAGTTATTTTTTTGCTACGCCTAACTTGTTTGATGCAATTAAATAAAAACTTTTTGATCGTGAATTTTTACTGTTATTAACGAGCCATTTTGAAACAATTACATTATTACTGACCCATACTATAAACATCCATAATCGGTCAGACGCGTGTAGAAACTATTGTCTAAACCAGGTTAAACCATTCCAATGTAGGTGTTGCGGGTTGTTTTGTATTGTCCCTGTAGTAGCTAGTGGGCCATTCCATTATCTGGCATTACCAGCAAAATAAGTACGGACTCACTCACACAGGTAAAGTGCTATGCGATTTGATGTCTGTTTATACAGACACATCAAATATTGTTTTATTTCATACTATAAGCATGGCATGCTTTATTTTTTAGCTTCGATTGGAGGAATAACATGATGGTGCAATTAAATGGACAAGGAACACGACTATTTTATAATTTTAATTGTTTTTTTCCCTTTATTTTCTGCAATACTTTGTACGTTTTTATTTTGTAATAAAATAATCAACATGTTTAAAAATTGCTTTCTCTCATTATTCAGTAAAGTTCATTGCTACATTTCAAACAAAATATAATAATTTAATATAACAAACTATATGTCATAATTGTTCATTAGTTCATTGTTTACACATTTTTTTATTAGTTCACTGTTGCGGATTGAATCGCATATAGCCCAGTATACTATTACACAGTCCGCACTAGCCAGCATATAACTGCACTTGTGACTAGAACATGACAGTTCCACAGATCAAACAGTGTACCGCTCGATTCAGAGGATTATGCAAATAGAATAACCCACTCTACCTGCGTGTAAAGTTCGTCTCGGTGTATTGATTTCACAGGTTTTAGGGTTTGCCCAAGTTGAATACTGTAATTTTAGACAGTTTATAGAATAGCCGAATAATTACCAATAAGTGATAATTAATGGATGTATTTTACGTAATTACCGTAAACAACGAAGGTGAGATTGCCCCGAACATCACAATTAAAAATGAATGTTAATTTACCGTTTCTCTCAAAATATTCGGACATTGGCAAATATGCGTTAATTTTGGGAAGTTATATTTCCGGACACCAAAAAAAATTATTATTTTATCCCGTCCGAACTGATAGAGTAGATACGGTAGTATTGTTATCTACATGTATGCTTTTTTTGGGCTTGGGGAGGTGTGGTATGGGTGTCATTGGTCATTGAAAATAATATTAGACTCCCCACCCCCTTCTAAACACCGGCCGTATTTTTTTTTATTAGATCTATCTATTAGGACAAGGGTTATCGCAGCCACAGGTAGCTGTATCCGTTTTGGGAACTAAACAAAAAATTAATAATAATAATAAAAAAAAAATGGACATATTATTTAAAAAACAAAACCATTTAGTTTTTCTGAAATTGATCCCAGATTCTAACACGACCTCCGTAGTCTTTCATATACACAAAGAAGAGAGACAGCTGTATGTTATTCTACGATAAAATACAGCTGTTCCATTAATTCCCCGCATCTATTTCATCCGTTGGAAGCGCCACGTTACATGACGTCACTTGGTAAATATACGTCACGAAGACAAACTCAACAGTAATTTTAATGAAATGTTAATTACAACAAACTTGCCATGCTACCAAACCGTGCACACACCCCGATATAAACCCATCATATGTATCAGTACATATAACATTAATAAGCATCTTGAACAAGCTGAGAACGTTTGACGTCATACAGCGCAAGCTATAGGACGTAAGCAATGACTTAATTGTTTGTCACGTGACTACTAGTGTATTGAAACGCAGAACGTTGCATACGGGGGCGCCCAATGGAGCAGCCTGATTACCTTGACCTCCGAGATAATATATAGTGCCCCAACAATAGCGTAAACAATGGGGTTATTGTTGCGTTAGAATCAAAATAATAAATACGTACCTGTGTTTTATCGGTGAATAAAATACAGTTAGGAGTTCGGATGCGCAGTAATTAAACCACGAGTGCGTTAACGCACGAGTGATTTAATTACTCACATCCGAACGACTAACTGTATTTTATTCACCGACAGTGCTCAAAGAAAATTATTTTAAGAGACAGGCCCAGGGCTTGTTGCTTCTGAAAATGGACAGGCCCCGATTTGAAATGGACAGGCCCTGATTTGAAATGGACAGGCCCTGATTTAAAATGGAAAGGTCCAATATTTTTTTCTTATTGGAAATGTGTCTTTATTCACTTTTATAGCACACATTTGTTACGTATGTATTAATCAAGCTCAGAACCTCCTCTGACTAGATTTTTCTTTTTGCTACCACTTTATGCTCCCTGGTCAGCGGACTTATTTACCATTTCGTTTAAAATATGTTAGAATAGAATATTACATAGTAATTTATAACCAATGCAAAGGAGAGTACTAGCACTTTTGCCAAACGATAATAATCAGAGCCGACTTGGTGAAACTGGAGCTAAACTTGGAGCCAATTTTTTAATCAGTTTTTATGAGACTATCAGAGCCTCCTCTGGCTATATTTTTTCTTTTTGTCACCACTTTCTCCAAGTAGAGAATTAGGAGCCTAGACTAGAATTCATTTAAAAGTAGGATTCCAGGAACTCCTTACACCTAAAATAATGAATAGAAATATACTTTATATCTGTATTTATACATATACAGTATATATAGTTTTCTTTCCTCCAACATGTATTTGTAAAGGACAGTTTTTCTTATTTGATTATGTAAAAAAAAATAAAAAAAATAAAAAATCCGAAATTATGTACCATCCAAACTACTATGACACCGCACTTTTACGGCCCGAACATTTCACAAACATTCAATCGAAATACCATCAATAACGATTTTTTTTCATGCATTAGTGTGTTTTTAATGACAAAAAACGGTATTTCCTATCACAAAGGAAAGAAAACACAACCCTAATAGCAGAATAATGAGTTTTATGTCAAGAATTGTCGACCTCAAAGTTGTGACAAACTGCCGACACGAAGTCAGGCAAAATATTCTTAACTTCTTATTGTTTCAATGTGTGTATAACACATTTTAATTACTTTATTGCAAGTGTTTTCACAGTTCAAAATACACATGTGAGTATTTTGTCTTGAGGAACTTGAGCTTGAGATCCAGTAAAACCGACTTTTGGGGGGATTTTTTTTTTTTAGACAGGCCCGACGGGCTCCTCGTCTGCAAAATGAGACAGGCCCGGAATGGATTTCGAGGAGCCCCGGGCGTCGGGCTATCCTATTTCTTGAGCACTGACCGATAAAACACAGGTACATACTTATTATTTCTTAAATATTACATATTTGTCTGTGATTTTGCATAGAAAATACTGGGAATAGAAAAGCTATATCTACTCGTTTGCTCTCTGGGTTCGACACTAACGCTAGCCCGAGGCTAGTCATTTTCGAGAAGGTCTAGTAAAAGCTTCAATTGACAAGCCCGAAGGGCTAGTTGTTTTTATTATTTAAATGTCAATTTTAAATGATCTTATATGATCCTGATGTCGAAAATTGCCAAATTGTTTCAATTTTTCGCTATTCAAACTCTTTAATATTGTGTAATGTAGGGTACGATATAGACCAAGACTGTGTAGGTGTGTCAGATTACTGAACACTGATTGGCCATTTTTTCTCTGATGGCGCAAAAATGCTGAAAAATGCGTTTTATACAGTCTCACATCGTTTTTGTAGAAATGCTAGCATTTCTATCACTATATTAATTTCTAAGCATTTTATTGACATTGTGAGTGTGACCTACACATTGTAAACAAAAATGTGGCGATATTTAAATACTGAACTGTCTCCATCGAAACAAACGAAAAACAGCATAGAAAAAGCATCATCAGCAAAAAAACAGCATGATTCAAATAATGTGTTTTTTAGCCATCGTGTAACTTTCACAGTGCCTATAGAGCCTTTTTCCCAGTTTTTGGGAAGGGGCCTTTTGATTCCATAAACGGGGAATGAAATTTCCAAGGTCTGCATGACTTTAAAAGAAATTTGGGTGGGGAAAGGGCCTTATACAGGCTGCTGCAAAGAAGGGTATAATGGCCGTGGCCTATGCATGGATTGACTAAGACCTAGTCACAAAGCTGTTGTCTTGCAATATTTACAAGCAGTACAGTCATATAGGAAATGCTATCTCACCTATAGATGAGATGGTTATGAAGTTTCCCCTCAGACATGCCTTCGCCAGGGAGTGAACCCACACTGGTCAGATGTCTGTCTACAGCTCCAAAGCCTTATCCATGGAGCTACCAAGGCATCATATTTTGGTATCTTTTTATTTTGCCGTAAAAGGAGGACTAGTTGGTTTTAAGAAGGGCTAGTAAAAATAAGAAGTCACTAGCCCTGTAGGCTAGTAGTCATAAAATGTTAGTGTCTAACCATGGCTCTACTGCAAAATATCTCCCAGTGGGAGTTATTTCGCAGTACGGAACATTGCTCGGCCTTTTCTGTGTAGACCTCCTTTTTGTCTGGGATTTTTTTGTAATCGTTGATGGATTTCCAAGTCAGTAGAGCATATTTTGGTAAACCAATGTTGCAGAAACGAAGAAAAATGTATACCTGATAAGAATATTCTTCTATTTCGTTACAATATATAAAATGTCACCTTGACCTGTAAATGTAAACAAACTAGGAGAACAACGGGAAATTTAAATTAGATTCAATGCACTCCGTAACTGTCGTGTGACGGATTCGTAAATATTGTCTTTTTTGTGCAGACCTCCTTCTTGTCTGGGATTTTTTTTTATCGACTTTGCACTATATATCAATTGTTAAAAAGCTTATCAAAAGAGGTTATGACCCTATCATTTTGCAACACACAGCATGTTTAGTGGTTGACCCATTTACAGTTTGCCACTATGCTTTCCTCTTTGATTGTGCGATGACGGGACAGATTGTGGACCCTATGATGACGTCTACCTAAATAGGACGGTAGTGTTTGATGTTTGTCTTTAATCTTGACTTGTCGTACCATTAACGGTTTGTTCTCTTCTCTGTCTTCTGCCAAGTTACTGAGTACTTACTTTATGGCTTTCTAGGCTTTTTTTTATATTATATATACTTGATCATTTATGTGTTTACTGATATTGTCTATTAATGCTGCCTTGTTTGTTAGAGAATCATATTATAACCTGACAGGGCTTTCTTTATTTACGTCCCGTTTATTGGGATGGAAATTGGGTAAGAGTGAGGTTAGGTGCACCCTAGAACCTGGTTTAAACCCCCAGGGGTCTTTTTTGCCATTGACCGTTTCTAGGCTGTAGCAGACCTATTATCGACCCTTTTGTTTTTGTGGTTGACTGTTGCCCTTGAATGCTTATTTTCCTGTTCGATTTTTATATCTACTTTTTCCATCGTCCATAGTGTCTACTATAGAACTTGCAGCAACTCTGCAGTGCTGAGGGTTAAAAGGTTTTAGGCTCATTCTCCATGTTGTATCTTGATGTCAATGGGGGCTTAGTCGGGCATGTTCATTCCTGTTAGGTGCCATATAACATGTCATGTTTTGGTGTGCCATACAGGCTTATTCGTGTTTTTTTTTATACATTAAAAACATGTTGTTTTCTCCAGACTCTATTGTGCCCATCGCGTCAGGTATACCTTGACGTGTTCGTTGGCGGACGGACTATAAACCTTAGAATTACACACACACACAACCGTTTTCTCCACATCCTCGTAGACATTTGTCACCGATATATTCGCGGATATTATAATTCCAGCTTTGACGATTTTAGTATCTAATTTCATGATTCTAGTTGGCAACTACAGCTCTTCTTTTGTCTAGTTTTTGTCTCGCCTTTTAGAGAGAAAAATAGGTGATGCTTTTCCAGCGGCGGCGAAGGCGTCAACATTCAAGTTTTGCGTTTAGGTCATTTTCTCAAAAACTATATACACTAGGTCTTTAAAACTTTGCTTATAGTTGTATCTTGGGTGGTACATTGCAACATGACAAAGCAAATGTGGAAGTGACCTTGACCCTCCAAGCAAAGGGCAGATAACTTATAATTTTTAGGTTCAACTTTTGCGTTTAGGTCACTTTTTCACAAACATTATGCTAGGCCTTTACAACTTTGCTTATAGTTGTATCTTGAGTGGTACATTGCAACGTGACAAAGTAAGTGTGGAAGTGACCTTGACCCTCCAAGCAAAGGGCAGATAACTTAATAATTTTACCTTCAACTTTTGCGTTGAGGTCAATTTCGTGCAAACTGTATGCACTACACCTTTCAAACTTTGTTTATAGTTATATCGAGGGTTGTACAGCGCAACCTGAAAAGCAGAAGTAGATGTGACCTTGACTCTCCCAGTTAGTAGCAGATAACCTTCACCAACCAAGCAAAGGGCAGATAACTTTAATTGTTACATTTACATCGCTTTCTCATGAACTATAATTGTGCACTAGATGTTTTAAACCTAATTTATAGCCTAATCTTTGGAACACAAAATATTCTATTTTGATATAGTTGTGTCTTGGGTAGTGCATCTTTTTGGACGTATAGATTTCATCTATGACCTTCACCTACTTTTTGGAGCCAAGGGACAGCAGAGCTTAAATGGGATGGTGAGTTGTCCATTGTCCGTCATCCGTCTGTCGTCTGTTAACTTTTACCTCTTTAAAACGATAGGGCCTTCATTTTTCATCCGATTTTTACGAAACTTTAACAGATTGTTAATATCAATGAAAGCTTGGACAAGTTTGAAAACCAGCCAGATATGACCAGTGACATTGGCCCTTGATTTAGTTAAAAACGTTATATTTTCCCTCGTTAAGACGATAGGGCTTTCATTTTTCATCTGATCTTTACCAAACTTTACCAGATGTTTTTTTTATTATTAGTATACTTTTTTTTGTTTAAATATTTTTAAATATATATATTATATTTTTTAGATGTATTCTTTTCCAAAAAAATCCTTTTTTTATTATTTTTTTATTTGATTTTATATTTTTAAATTATTTTTTTTGATTTTTTTTTTGTTAAAGCCGTATTAGCAGGAAGCATTGCTGTGCCTATTGCGTTTTTTTCCGATTCGTTGATTTTTGATGGAGTTACGGACCCTTGACATTTTTACTTACTTCCTAAACGCCTAGTTGGATTTTGACGAAACTTGGCAGGAAGTATCGGTAAAATGTCTAGTTGTGCATTTCACGCTTTTGTTCCAGTTCACTTATTCATGACGGAATTATGGCCCTTTGGCATTTTTACTTTAAATTTCTTGTCAGCGCTACTCCTCCTAAACGGTTTGTTGGATTGCTACAAAATTTGGCAGGAAGCCTCAGTATGATGTCTAGTTGTGCAAAGCGCGGTATATCAATGAAATCTTGGACAAGTTTGAAAACCAGCTAGATTGTGTTAGTAACGACAGATTTATGGCCCTTGATTTGTTGAAAAATGCTATATTGTATTTTCCTTTGTTAAATCTGTAGTTACTTCCATTTTTATGAACTTTCATTTATAGAAGAAAGTGGGACAAATTAAAAAATACCCATGCCATACTAGACACAGCAGACTTATTGCCCATGATTACCAGGTGAGCGATCTAAGCTGATGGGAATTTTATATCGACAACCCTTCATATAAGAGCCATTTTAGCCAGTAGAGCGTCCACAGGCCCTCTTGGGCCTCTTGTTTTTAATAGAATGGCCGTTTTCTTTTAAACAAATGCACTTAAATGTCATCTCAGCAAACTCCATTGTTTTTAGTTACTAAAATGTTTACAAACTTTCATTTAAGCATCATTGACCTTTTTATTTTTAATCCTCGTTCTCGTTAGACGAGACATGTGAATCCGCGGATTTCTTGTTTGAAACCTCCGCGACTTTGACAACAATAAAGACTGTGCACATAAATGTGTCTTTTCTACATTTATTTCAAAGGTCATGGACAAAAAGGAGATACCAGTATCAACCCCATCCTTGTCATGTAACGTGTACGTGCACGTGTTGCTCGTGCTGTTATTGGTGTCAAGACTATCTTATACGTTTTTTAATGAAAATTCAGTCAGACGATGGGTGCCAATATAGTCAAAACAGTGTGTGTGCGTGTCTCTTTGTGTGTTTCTATGGGTGTCACCGTGATGGGGTTGGTGGGTGGGGGGTGGGAGGAGGCGTTTGTAACTTAAAAAAAGAAGCCGACAAAAACACACACAATTTTTTACATAACATTAATTACTCATTTGAATGTAAATTTAACACTGCTAGATTAATGTACTAAGTTTCCATTTAGAAAAACTACATTTCTACTATTGCAAATGGAAAGGCTTTTATTAAACATGACCATATTAGAATTACTTACTTTGCCATGCATTATTGCAAAAAGACACAAGACCATAAACATTACAATATATACAATTTGAAAATATATAAATTTCTGATTAAAGTTTACAACAAACAGCAATTTACATTCACACTTGTAAAAAAAAATCATGTACACATTCCGCCCCAGTGTTTACCAGATGCATTATTCAGATTTAGTCACGTCATCAATTACACAGCCATTTGAAAGTTAAAAAATACATACATGCAGTTTTAAACTAACTTATTACCTAGAAAAAAAACAATATTTTGATTAAACTTTTAGTGTGAAATGGATAAAATATGATCATTCTTCTCTTTAGGTAAGTTGTACACTCATAAAATTCATTTTATCAGTTTAAATTAACTGCTTATGTCTAGCGCAGAGAATCTCTGCGGAAGGTCCACACATAAAAAAGGCAAACGCGTATGCACGTCAGAGGATGGCGCATATCAAAAATCGCCTTGCCGTTCGTAGACGTGTATTTTATGCACTACTGTAGTCATGCGTACATCATGTACATGTAACGTTAGGTAAAAAAAATTCTCAGGCTTTGTTTGGGCAAAGCGCAAAGACATGAGCAAACAGTGGGTTTTTTTTTACATTGTGGGAATGGGGTCGGGGCCCTTTAGAGGGGGAAACGTTCCCAAATTAGTAATTACTCTTTAAAAAACACTGGCCAGTATATATTTTGACATGAAAATTTGATCATTTCTCTGTGGAAACCTCATACCTTCAATACACCTAAACAAATTACATGTATCTATATCTACATGTATAGGAGATCTCTATATTTTGTCACACGCCGTCGCGGGCATAATCGTGCAACTTTGTGTCGTATCTAGTTAGTAGACAAGAAAAGGTTAAAATAATCGGTTTGAGGAGAAGAACAGTGTAACTGTAAGGGTGTTAAAAGCAGCATAAATAGATAAAAACAGGGTTAAAAACAGTCATATGCAGTTAAGTCTTAAGATCTGACTTGATGGATGCCGCTGACAGCCAGCTGGAACAAATCGAGATCTGTCTTCAGCACGACTTCAGCTGTGAGGGAATTCCCATGTACAACAGTTAGGGGAAAGAATGAGTACATATAGTAGTCAACTCCTGTATGAATCTGTCTAAACGTCATGGTATGACAATACCTCGAAACCCTGGTTACATCCCAATTGTTGTGGAATAGGGATAGATACCATACCATGCACTATTTTATAGAATAAACAGAGGCGAGCCTCTGCTCAGAGTGGTTCTTACAGCCTCCATCCCAGCCTCTCCAATATACAAGTAACATTCAAGCAGCTTGAATAGTCATTTAACTTCCATCATGCTGCTCGGCGTTAGACTTTTTCAAGTTTGTCAATGTTGGACTTAGTGTAAGGGTCTCAAAGTCAGATGCTGCTGGCATATAACTCCAGTTGTGGATGGACAAGGGCATTGTATGCACACTCCTCAAGTTTTGGGGAATTTACCTTTATATTCTGTTTAATGAAGCCAAGCATTTGATTTGTTTTAAAATGGCCCATGGTGCATGTTGTGTAAACTGCCGAATAGTCCCTTCTACTGTTACACTTTGTGTTTCAGTTTTGTGGGCAATTTTAAAGATAATAAATCAACAGCATTGAGATAAACTGCGAATGTCCACGTTATATTGAATTGTACGTCATGTGTAACATGTACCGCCTTTGCTTAATATTTACAGTTATATACAAAAATATATATAAATGTTTCAAACTGACTGATTGTTTGAGACAATAATAATTAACATTTCCTCGAGCTTATTGCTTCATGATTGGTTCTTAACAAAATAAAGTTCAAATCATTGTTATTTGGTCACAAGTGAATCATTACATAATCAAATATTAACTTCCTCTCTTAACCCGTTTCACACCTCCATACAACTACATCCTTTCACTAGTTCGAAATCAAGCTCATGCAACATCAACCAGACACATCAAACATCAAATTCAGCCGCTATAAAATAGGATACGACCCAGTACGCTGGATTGGTTCCAGAGGCATACATGTGATACCTCATGGCGTGATATAGAATCTCACGGAATTTTAACCCTCCTCCCGGCCCCACGGCATTGTGTGAAAAACTCCCGTAAAAACAATCTCAAAACAGTTTGCAATTTTTATTCCAAAAGCCCAAACTTGTTTCTTGGTCTTAATCATAAACGCCAAAGTTGAAGGTAAAAATTATAAGGTTATCTGCCCTTTGCTTGGAGAGTCAAGGTCACATCCACATCTACTTTGTCACATTGCGATGTACCACCCAAGATACAACTATAAACAAAGTTTGCAAGGTGTAGTGCATACAGTTTGCGAGAAAGTGACCTAAATGCAAATGTTGAAGGTAGAAATTATTAAGTTATCTGCCCTTTGCTTGGAGGGTCAAGGTCATATCCACATTTGCTTTGTTACGTTGCAATGTACCACTCAAGATACAACTATAAACAAAGTTTAAAAGGTCTGGTGCATACAGTTTGTGGAAAAGTGACCTAAACGCAAAAGTTGAAGGTAACAATTATAAGGTTATCTGCCGTTTACTTCCAGGGTCAAGGTCACATCCACATTTGCTTTGTCATGTTGCAATGTACCACCTAAGATACAACTATAAGCAAAGTTTGAAAGGTGTAGTGCATACAGTTTGTGAAAAAGTGACAAACACAAAAGTTGAACCTAAAAATTATTAAGTTATCTGCCCTTTGCTTGGAGGGTCAATGTCACTTCCACATTTGCTTTGTCACGTTGCGATGTACCACCCAAGATACAACTATAAGCAAAGTTTGAAATGTCTTATGCGTACAGTTTGTGAGAAAATGACCTAAACGCAAAACTTGAATGTTGACGCCGCCGCCGGAAAAGCAACACCTATAGATGTCTCTTTTTTTCCTTTGAAAAGGCGAGACAAAATTCAAAATAAATTCAAAAGCATAAAAATATAATATTTTTTAATGAAATTAATGTTATGACTATCTCCCTTTTCTAAAAGAAGTTAGTAAAAAATATTTTAAAACTGTATTTTATGGCATTCATTTATAATATTTGGGTAAAAAAATACCCCGCACACGCTAACATTTATGATTACAAAAAACTCCCAGATTTTTGCATGAATCTCCCTTAAAAAATCCTTAAACTCCCAGACAGAGATCCTGAAAATATCACATGTATGCAGAGGACTCAACAACTCTGAGAGTCTCTCATTACCAATGGCTTCAACCAAAGCCTAGGAATCTTTATGTGAGGAAGCTATCCAGCTGGCTTGCGGAACGTCGGTGGTTCTACCCAGGTGCCCGCCCGTGCACGAAAATTGCCCGGAGGGGCATCTGGGGTCTTCCTCCACCAATGGAAGCTGGAAAGTCGCCATAATTATGACCTTAGCTGTTGGTGCGACTATAAAATCCAATTCAATCAATCAATTCAACCAAAGTCCCAGCACTATCCTACAGCTACCTATCCCCAGCACTATCCTACAGCTACCTATCCCCAGCACTATCCTACAGCTACCTATCCCATTCAGAAACCTTCCATGAGATATTCACTGTCCGACATCCTGCTGCCAAACTGACGCAAATTTAATTTCTCACGCCCTTTAATACACGATGCAAATGGCGTCTTCTGAAACAAGGGAAGTAATCCTGCAACTTTTACAGTTCAGTGAGCTTAAGTATAACTTGCAATAACATTTTCATTACACATGTACATGTATAGTATGCATTATGCTGCTGTTAACTGAACTGTACAGAGCTGAATAAGACTAGAAAATTAACTCAATTGGGTTTTACGGCGCGCCGTCACATGAAAGGTTATATGGCGCCTAACAGGAATAAATATGCCAGGCTCATCCTACATTTACATCAAGATAAAATATGGAGAGTTACTGCAAATTCTGTAGTAGACACTCCATTTAGGAGCCACGTTACCACGTTTGCATATGTGGTGTCATGATGAACACCTTGAATGAGCATGATGAAAATTGACAAAATGAACATGAAGAGATTGTTTGT
The DNA here is from genome assembly GCA_037043455.1 of Cyrtodaria siliqua. NCBI lineage: Eukaryota > Metazoa > Mollusca > Bivalvia > Adapedonta > Hiatellidae > Cyrtodaria > Cyrtodaria siliqua. The sequence continues at coordinate 54,503 of JAWPHD010009092.1, read as the reverse complement.
TATGATTCTTCTCCAGCAACCACACGGGGATGCAAGAAGATTAAAACAGCACATAACACACCAATGGCCTTCAAAGTTTCATTATTGATAGAATGTGGGTTTGGCTCGAGCAGTTGAGCAAACTAAGGCTGTAAAATATTGCAATCTTTTAACATAAATAAATAAATACAGTACTGACAGGGCAACACTAGAGCCACTGCTTATCCAGACAGTTGTATAATACCCTGAAATTTATGTTCATTTAGGCTCTTCATCATCATCACTGTTTTTTTCAGGTGCTATTTGAGTGGTTGCAGAAAACAATTATCACATATACTCATGATGATATAGCTCCAGTGAAAAATGGAGTTTTACAACACAATTTGCAGGAACTCTGCAGTTCTGCACACACTGAGTGAGGCCAGTGAGAGGAATGAGAGGAAGTGCAGATTGCAAGAAACATGACTAGATTCAAATTAAAGTTATTGCACTTTGTAATTTTATCCTTATAATTCTTGTGCAGAGATAACTTGAAAACTACAGTACTAATGGGACTAGAATGACACTTGACGCAATGATAGAGGTAATGAGAGGAAGCGCAGAGTTCAAGAACTATTAATATATATCCTCATTCAAATTAAAGTTATTGCTCTTTGTAATTTTGTACTTAACAATTCTTGACTAGAGCATTGCTTGAAAACTATGAATATCTGACTTGAATGAAACGTCAATTAACCCCACAACCCGAATGAAACATCATTTAACCCGAATGAAACATCATTTAACCCGAATGAAACATCAATTAACCCAAATGAAACATCAGTTAACCCGAATGAAACATCAATTAACCCAAATGAAATGTCAGTTAACCCGAATGGAACGTCAGTTAACCCGAATGGAACGTCAATTAACCTTTAACCCGCTACATATATATAATGGACTGTTCTTTCTTTGAATTAAGGGGTGTTTTGGGGATGGGGGTAATGACTGATCAGCAGTTACTCGCAGGCTGATCTGGGTTTACACAAAGGCTATTATCATGATTATAGTCGTGCTTAGCGGGTTAAGCTTGGTTAATGATACAGGACAATTCTATGAAGTGCAGAGCACACAAAACATAACTCTTAACTTCGGCTGTAAATTATACAGAATTTTCCTTTTTTGTACACATTTTTAATATACCATGTATATCGACATCTCTTGTCTGGACTGTAATGGATTTAATTGATGTACACTAGACGACTGATATGGACCCCAGTTACATTTTGTTTCATATCTTTTAACCCTTAACTCGCTACATAAATATATTGGACTGTTCTTTCTTTGAATTAATACCATTCCATTATGTGACAAAGGTAAACATTGTAAACCCTGATCAGCCTGCAAGTTACTCCCAGGTTGATCTGGGTTTACAATGGACGCAGAAAGGCTATTATAGACGTGCTTAGTGGGTTAAGGGTTAAATGGCACATGTATGTACAATTTTGACAAAAAAATTGTCTGAAAACTCATCAACAGTTTCATCAAATAAAGTTGAAAATAAATAATCAATTTGATAACAGGATAACATTCACTCACCACTTTAACGAATGTGTTCAAAATTTGAGCAAGTTATAATGAAAAATAAAATGTTGTATAAAAAAAATCACTCACTGACCTACATAATATTATGGACATTTTCCCTCTAACTTTATGTACACTGATAAACCTTCAATACAAATTTTTACAACCGAGGTCGTGGAAGTCGCCATGTCGGGATTGAAATCAACGTCGTCGAAATTATTTTCTACATTGTATTCATCGATGATCATACATGAAACGTATTTACCGGAGTTGCATCCCTTTCTGACAACGATGATTCATCCCACGTTTCATACTTTTTACCTGAACAAAATTACGGGTCGGTGATAATGGCCCAAAAAGGTCGGTCGGGTAACCGGAACTACGGAAGTGATTTTATTTAATCTTATTCAGGTGGCGAAAGCCGTGCATTTTTCAAACTTCCTACACATTTATCTAATAGCATTGTGTTTCTACCAGAAATAGGTCAATATGAATGACCGTGACGTAATTTTCCCACTTTGTTAATTTACAAGTTTTTCATTTAAATTTTACATTCAAGTTTTTCTGTTAAGTCCATTTCTCAGACACCAGAAGCTGTAGCGCTTTCAGACTTCACATGTAAACATCTACATTACCATTCTCGGACACCAGAAGCTGTAGGGCTTTCAAACTTCACACATAAACATCTACATTACCATTTCTCGGACACCAGAAGCTGTAGCGCTTTCAAACTTCACATGTAAACATCTACATTACCATTTCTCAGACACCAGAAGCTGTAGCGCTTTCAAACTTCACATGTAAACATCTACATTACCATTTCTCAGACACCAGAAGCTGTAGCGCTTTCAGACTTCACATGTAAACATCTACATTACCATTTCTCGGACACCAGAAGCTGTAGCGCTTTCAAACTTCACACATAAACATCTACATTACCATTTCTCAGACACCAGAAGCTGTAGCGCTTTCAAACTTCACACATAAACATCTACATTACCATTCTCAGACACCAGAAGCTGTAGCGCTTTCAAACTTCACACATAAACATCTACATTACCATTCTCAGACACCAGAAGCTGTAGCGCTTTCAAACTTCACACATAAACATCTACATTACCATTCTCAGACACCAGAAGCTGTAGCGCTTTCAGACTTCACACATAAACATCTACATTACCATTCTCAGACACCAGAAGCTGTAACGCTTTCAGACTTCACATGTAAACATCTACATTACCATTTCTCAGACACCAGAAGCTGTAACGCTTTCAAACTTCACATGTAAACATCTACATTACCATTCTCAGACACCAGAAGCTGTAACGCTTTCAGACTTCACACATAAACATCTACATTACCATTTCTCAGACACCAGAAGCTGTAGCGCTTTCAGACTTCACATGTAAACATCTACATTACCATTCTCAGACACCAGAAGCTGTAACGCTTTCAGACTTCACACATAAACATCTACATTACCATTTCTCAGACACCAGAAGCTGTAGCGCTTTCAAACTTCACATGTAAACATCTACATTACCATTCTCAGACACCAGAAGCTGTAACGCTTTCAAACTTCACACATAAACATCTACATTACCATTTCTCAGACACCAGAAGCTGTAGCGCTTTCAAACTTCACATGTAAACATCTACATTACCATTTCTCAGACACCAGAAGCTGTAGCGCTTTCAGACTTCACATGTAAACATCTACATTACCATTTCTCGGACACCAGAAGCTGTAGCGCTTTCAAACTTCACACATAAACATCTACATTACCATTTCTCAGACACCAGAAGCTGTAGCGCTTTCAAACTTCACACATAAACATCTACATTACCATTCTCAGACACCAGAAGCTGTAGCGCTTTCAAACTTCACACATAAACATCTACATTACCATTCTCAGACACCAGAAGCTGTAGCGCTTTCAGACTTCACACATAAACATCTACATTACCATTCTCAGACACCAGAAGCTGTAACGCTTTCAGACTTCACATGTAAACATCTACATTACCATTTCTCAGACACCAGAAGCTGTAACGCTTTCAAACTTCACATGTAAACATCTACATTACCATTCTCAGACACCAGAAGCTGTAACGCTTTCAGACTTCACACATAAACATCTACATTACCATTTCTCAGACACCAGAAGCTGTAGCGCTTTCAGACTTCACATGTAAACATCTACATTACCATTCTCAGACACCAGAAGCTGTAACGCTTTCAAACTTCACATGTAAACATCTACATTACCATTTCTCAGACACCAGAAGCTGTAGCGCTTTCAAACTTCACACATAAACATCTACATTACCATTTCTCAGACACCAGAAGCTGTAGGGCTTTCAAACTTCACATGTAAACATCTACATTACCATTTCTCGGACACCAGAAGCTGTAGGGCTTTCAAACTTCACATGTAAACATCTACATTACCATTTCTCGGACACCAGAAGCTGTAGCGCTTTCAAACTTCACATGTAAACATCTACATTACCATTTCTCGGACACCAGAAGCTGTAGCGCTTTCAAACTTCACACATAAACATCTACATTACCATTTCTCAGACACCAGAAGCTGTAGCGCTTTCAGACTTCACATGTAAACATCTACATTACCATTTCTCAGACACCAGAAGCTGTAGCGCTTTCAGACTTCACACATAAACATCTACATTACCATTTCTCGGACACCAGAAGCTGTAGGGCTTTCAAACTTCACATGTAAACATCTACATTACCATTTCTCGGACACCAGAAGCTGTAACGCTTTCAGACTTCACATGTAAACATCTACATTACCATTTCTCAGACACCAGAAGCTGTAGCGCTTTCAAACTTCACATGTAAACATCTACATTACCATTTCTCGGACACCAGAAGCTGTAGCGCTTTCAGACTTCACACATAAACATCTACATTACCATTCTCAGACACCAGAAGCTGTAACGCTTTCAGACTTCACATGTAAACATCTACATTACCATTTCTCAGACACCAGAAGCTGTAGCGCTTTCAAACTTCACATGTAAACATCTACGTTACCATTTCTCGGACACCAGAAGCTGTAGCGCTTTCAAACTTCACACATAAACATCTACATTACCATTTCTCAGACACCAGAAGCTGTAGCGCTTTCAAACTTCACATGTAAACATCTACGTTACCATTTCTCGGACACCAGAAGCTGTAGCGCTTTCAGACTTCACATGTAAACATCTACATTACCATTTCTCGGACACCAGAAGCTGTAGCGCTTTCAAACTTCACATGTAAACATCTACGTTACCATTTCTCGGACACCAGAAGCTGTAGCGCTTTCAGACTTCACATGTAAACATCTACATTACCATTCTCAGACACCAGAAGCTGTAGCGCTTTCAAACTTCACATGTAAACATCTACGTTACCATTTCTCGGACACCAGAAGCTGTAGCGCTTTCAAACTTCACACATAAACATCTACATTACCATTTCTCAGACACCAGAAGCTGTAGCGCTTTCAGACTTCACATGTAAACATCTACATTACCATTTCTCAGACACCAGAAGCTGTAGCGCTTTCAGACTTCACACATAAACATCTACATTACCATTTCTCAGACACCAGAAGCTGTAGCGCTTTCAAACTTCACATGTAAACATCTACATTACCATTTCTCGGACACCAGAAGCTGTAGCGCTTTCAGACTTCACACATAAACATCTACATTACCATTCTCAGACACCAGAAGCTGTAACGCTTTCAGACTTCACATGTAAACATCTACATTACCATTCTCAGACACCAGAAGCTGTAGCGCTTTCAAACTTCACATGTAAACATCTACATTACCATTTCTCGGACACCAGAAGCTGTAGCGCTTTCAGACTTCACACATAAACATCTACATTACCATTCTCAGACACCAGAAGCTGTAGGGCTTTCAGACTTCACATGTAAACATCTACATTACCATTTCTCGGACACCAGAAGCTGTAGCGCTTTCAGACTTCACACATAAACATCTACATTACCATTCTCAGACACCAGAAGCTGTAACGCTTTCAAACTTCACACATAAACATCTACATTACCATTCTCAGACACCAGAAGCTGTAGCGCTTTCAAACTTCACACATAAACATCTACATTACCATTTCTCGGACACCAGAAGCTGTAGGGCTTTCAAACTTCACACATAAACATCTACGTTACCATTTCTCGGACACCAGAAGCTGTAGGGCTTTCAAACTTCACATGTAAACATCTACATTACCATTCTCAGACACCAGAAGCTGTAGGGCTTTCAAACTTCACATGTAAACATCTACATTACCATTCTCAGACACCAGAAGCTGTAGCGCTTTCAAACTTCACACATAAACATCTACATTACCATTTCTCGGACACCAGAAGCTGTAGGGCTTTCAAACTTCACACATAAACATCTACGTTACCATTTCTCGGACACCAGAAGCTGTAGGGCTTTCAAACTTCACATGTAAACATCTACATTACCATTCTCAGACACCAGAAGCTGTAGGGCTTTCAAACTTCACATGTAAACATCTACATTACCAGGGCTCTGGAAATATTTTGAAAATCCACTTGCCCAGGGCAAGTGGATTTTCAGAATCCACTTGCCCTGTTCAAAATCCACTTGCCCTGTCCAAAATGTCACTTGCCCCAAATTCAAAAGTCACTTGTCCCAAAATCAAGCCTTTGTCAACGTACCAAACTTTTCTAGACGCTGCGCGCCACCGACGTATCCATGGTGGGTAGTAGATTACGTTTAGGGCTGGATTTCACTGGAGAATCATGAGAAATAGATCCATTTTCAGATTGGCTGGGTGAACACAAATCAACACCATCAATACTATCCTTAAATCCAAGTTCACTGTCAGACTGACCACCAGAATCACACAAATCAACATTTCTAAGATCACCAGGTGTATTTTCCTCAGTAATTTTAGACACATGTTTAGGTTTTGTCCTTACAAGGAACGTTATAGAGACATGGTTAATTTGTAACTTTTTTTGTAAGATTGTTGAAATAATGAAGGATCTTTTATTAAATACTGCAACATGTAATTACCCACAGGAATCGGACATATTGTAAATGCATGTAATAAACCACATTGACTATCCACTACTAGTATATTAAAATATATTTTTATATACATGCGGGGACCTACATATGGGGATACTGTACTATGTTTACAATACGTCCGATTCCTATGAATTACCATATAAACTCATGAATATCAAAAGAAACAATGACCCCTTTCCCACATTTCCAAACCGCCTTTGATTACATCATCAATTTTACATCAACATTCGTGAATGTGTTTCAAAAGTTTCCCTTTATAGTAACTGCAAACAAAACATCTGCCTACTCAGCTTTAATCGTCAACGCCAGGCCACAAATAAAGTGATAATCGTGTTACCAAATGTGCCAAACAAATACAAACTCGCAAACAAAGTTTGTTTAATAATATGTGTCAAAATAACTTCAATAAAGCAACCCGCTGCATTCACATACCTTCCTTAATTATTGCCAGTAATTAATTTCTGCGTTATTTGTGTATAGTACAGTACTTGCCGTAATCGTTTATAAATTGCTGTTTGTTTACAATTTTCCAATGACCCGCGTTTCACCTTTTACACAGCTATAAGTACTTGGCGGACTGATCAATGTGTATTCATTACCTTTTCCGATAACATTCAGCGTCAATACACAATATGCGTTGCATAAAATCTTGGTGCGGTTATACTCTTCAAACATAATTCGAAAGTTCGGCTAAACATATGATTTATGTTGCGCGTAAAATAATGCATAACAGAAGTCTACAAACTTTACAATGGTTACGTTTTAGCGATTATAATTGGATTAATTTGATTATAATTGGATTAATTTTTGGGATGGTCTTATCATGTTAGTAGAGGACACACTTTAGTATAAATAGGGAGATGAATATTATTAATGCTATCGGCGCATGGACATTTTTGATTGGCACCTCAAACTTTCCTCGGCCAATCAGGTTTTGACAAACTGTCAAAGTGGGAGGGATTTCTTAATTACCGCTCGCGGCGAAAGCGATGGGTTCGTAATCGGCACACTTTATGATAAGCCGAGTTTTCGTTTGATTTTTTGTCTAAAACGGAAACGTCCAGTCGGGCAAGTGTCGGACAACCAGATTTGTGAAGGACACCTGCCCGCACCCAAATTCCACTTGCCCGGGGCGTCGGGCAACCATATTTCCGGAGCCCTGATTACCATTCTCAGACACCAGAAGCTGTAGCGCTTTCAAACTTCACACATAAACATCTACATTACCATTTCTCGGACACCAGAAGCTGTAGGGCTTTCAAACTTCACACATAAACATCTACGTTACCATTTCTCGGACACCAGAAGCTGTAGGGCTTTCAAACTTCACATGTAAACATCTACATTACCATTCTCAGACACCAGAAGCTGTAGGGCTTTCAAACTTCACATGTAAACATCTACATTACCATTCTCGGACACCAGAAGCTGTAGGGCTTTCAAACTTCACATGTAAACATCTACATTACCATTTCTCGGACACCAGAAGCTGTAGGGCTTTCAAACTTCACACATAAACATCTACATTACCATTCTCAGACACCAGAAGCTGTAGCGCTTTCAAACTTCACATGTAAACATCTACATTACCATTCTCAGACACCAGAAGCTGTAGCGCTTTCAAACTTCACATGTAAACATCTACATTACCATTTCTCGGACACCAGAAGCTGTAGGGCTTTCAAACTTCACATGTAAACATCTACATTACCATTTCTCAGACACCAGAAGCTGTAGCGCTTTCAGACTTCACATGTAAACATCTACATTACCATTTCTCGGACACCAGAAGCTGTAGCGCTTTCAAACTTCACATGTAAACATCTACATTACCATTTCTCGGACACCAGAAGCTGTAGCGCTTTCAAACTTCACATGTAAACATCTACATTACCATTTCTCAGACACCAGAAGCTGTAGCGCTTTCAAACTTCACACATAAACATCTACATTACCATTTCTCGGACACCAGAAGCTGTAGGGCTTTCAAACTTCACACATAAACATCTACGTTACCATTTCTCGGACACCAGAAGCTGTAGGGCTTTCAAACTTCACATGTAAACATCTACATTACCATTTCTCAGACACCAGAAGCTGTAGCGCTTTCAAACTTCACATGTAAACATCTACATTACCATTTCTCAGACACCAGAAGCTGTAGCGCTTTCAGACTTCACACATAAACATCTACATTACCATTTCTCGGACACCAGAAGCTGTAGGGCTTTCAAACTTCACACATAAACATCTACATTACCATTTCTCAGACACCAGAAGCTGTAGCGCTTTCAAACTTCACACATAAACATCTACATTACCATTTCTCGGACACCAGAAGCTGTAGCGCTTTCAAACTTCACACATAAACATCTACATTACCATTTCTCAGACACCAGAAGCTGTAGCGCTTTCAAACTTCACACATAAACATCTACATTACCATTTCTCGGACACCAGAAGCTGTAGCGCTTTCAAACTTCACACATAAACATCTACATTACCATTTCTCGGACACCAGAAGCTGTAGCGCTTTCAAACTTCACATGTAAACATCTACATTACCATTTCTCGGACACCAGAAGCTGTAGCGCTTTCAAACTTCACACATAAACATCTACATTACCATTTCTCGGACACCAGAAGCTGTAGCGCTTTCAAACTTCACACATAAACATCTACATTACCATTTCTCGGACACCAGAAGCTGTAGCGCTTTCAAACTTCACACATAAACATCTACATTACCATTTCTCAGACACCAGAAGCTGTAGCGCTTTCAAACTTCACACATAAACATCTACATTACCATTTCTCGGACACCAGAAGCTGTAGCGCTTTCAAACTTCACACATAAACATCTACATTACCATTTCTCAGACACCAGAAGCTGTAGCGCTTTCAAACTTCACACATAAACATCTACATTACCATTTCTCGGACACCAGAAGCTGTAGCGCTTTCAAACTTCACACATAAACATCTACATTACCATTTCTCGGACACCAGAAGCTGTAGCGCTTTCAAACTTCACATGTAAACATCTACGTTACCATTTCTCAGACACCAGAAGCTGTAGCGCTTTCAAACTTCACACATAAACATCTACATTACCATTTCTCGGACACCAGAAGCTGTAGCGCTTTCAAACTTCACACATAAACATCTACATTACCATTTCTCGGACACCAGAAGCTGTAGGGCTTTCAAACTTCACACGTAAACATCTACGTTACCATTTCTCAGAAACCAGAAGCTGTAGCGCTTTCAAACTTCACACATAAACATCTACATTACCATTTCTCGGACACCAGAAGCTGTAGGGCTTTCAAACTTCACATGTAAACATCTACGTTACCATTTCTCAGACACCAGAAGCTGTAGCGCTTTCAAACTTCACACATAAACATCTACATTACCATTTCTCGGACACCAGAAGCTGTAGGGCTTTCAAACTTCACACATAAACATCTACATTACCATTCTCAGACACCAGAAGCTGTAGCGCTTTCAGACTTCACATGTAAACATCTACATTACCATTTCTCGGACACCAGAAGCTGTAGGGCTTTCAAACTTCACACATAAACATCTACATTACCATTTCTCGGACACCAGAAGCTGTAGGGCTTTCAAACTTCACACATAAACATCTACATTACCATTTCTCAGACACCAGAAGCTGTAGCGCTTTCAAACTTCACACATAAACATCTACATTACCATTTCTCGGACACCAGAAGCTGTAGGGCTTTCAAACTTCACACATAAACATCTACATTACCATTTCTCGGACACCAGAAGCTGTAGCGCTTTCAGACTTCACATGTAAACATCTACATTACCATTTCTCGGACACCAGAAGCTGTAGCGCTTTCAGACTTCACATGTAAACATCTACATTACCATTTCTCGGACACCAGAAGCTGTAGCGCTTTCAGACTTCACATGTAAACATCTACATTACCATTTCTCGGACACCAGAAGCTGTAGGGCTTTCAAACTTCACACATAAACATCTACATTACCATTTCTCAGACACCAGAAGCTGTAGCGCTTTCAGACTTCACATGTAAACATCTACATTACCATTCTCAGACACCAGAAGCTGTAGCGCTTTCAGACTTCACATGTAAACATCTACATTACCATTTCTCGGACACCAGAAGCTGTAGCGCTTTCAGACTTCACATGTAAACATCTACATTACCATTCTCAGACACCAGAAGCTGTAGCGCTTTCAGACTTCACATGTAAACATCTACATTACCATTTCTCGGACACCAGAAGCTGTAGCGCTTTCAGACTTCACATGTAAACATCTACATTACCATTTCTCAGACACCAGAAGCTGTAGCGCTTTCAAACTTCACACATAAACATCTACATTACCATTCTCAGACACCAGAAGCTGTAACGCTTTCAAACTTCACACATAAACATCTACATTACCATTTCTCGGACACCAGAAGCTGTAGGGCTTTCAAACTTCACATGTAAACATCTACATTACCATTTCTCAGACACCAGAAGCTGTAGCGCTTTCAGACTTCACATGTAAACATCTACATTACCATTTCTCGGACACCAGAAGCTGTAGCGCTTTCAAACTTCACATGTAAACATCTACATTACCATTCTCAGACACCAGAAGCTGTAACGCTTTCAAACTTCACACATAAACATCTACATTACCATTTCTCGGACACCAGAAGCTGTAGCGCTTTCAAACTTCACATGTAAACATCTACATTACCATTTCTCAGACACCAGAAGCTGTAGCGCTTTCAAACTTCACACATAAACATCTACATTACCATTTCTCGGACACCAGAAGCTGTAGGGCTTTCAAACTTCACACATAAACATCTACATTACCATTTCTCAGACACCAGAAGCTGTAGCGCTTTCAAACTTCACACATAAACATCTACATTACCATTTCTCGGACACCAGAAGCTGTAGGGCTTTCAAACTTCACATGTAAACATCTACATTACCATTTCTCGGACACCAGAAGCTGTAGCGCTTTCAAACTTCACATGTAAACATCTACATTACCATTTCTCAGACACCAGAAGCTGTAGCGCTTTCAAACTTCACACATAAACATCTACATTACCATTTCTCGGACACCAGAAGCTGTAGGGCTTTCAAACTTCACACATAAACATCTACATTACCATTTCTCAGACACCAGAAGCTGTAGGGCTTTCAAACTTCACACATAAACATCTACATTACCATTTCTCGGACACCAGAAGCTGTAGGGCTTTCAAACTTCACATGTAAACATCTACATTACCATTTCTCAGACACCAGAAGCTGTAGCGCTTTCAAACTTCACACATAAACATCTACATTACCATTTCTCGGACACCAGAAGCTGTAGGGCTTTCAAACTTCACACATAAACATCTACATTACCATTTCTCAGACACCAGAAGCTGTAGCGCTTTCAAACTTCACATGTAAACATCTACATTACCATTTCTCAGACACCAGAAGCTGTAGCGCTTTCAAACTTCACACATAAACATCTACATTACCATTTCTCGGACACCAGAAGCTGTAGCGCTTTCAGACTTCACATGTAAACATCTACATTACCATTTCTCAGACACCAGAAGCTGTAGCGCTTTCAAACTTCACACATAAACATCTACATTACCATTTCTCGGACACCAGAAGCTGTAGGGCTTTCAAACTTCACACATAAACATCTACATTACCATTTCTCAGACACCAGAAGCTGTAGCGCTTTCAAACTTCACACATAAACATCTACATTACCATTTCTCGGACACCAGAAGCTGTAGCGCTTTCAAACTTCACATGTAAACATCTACATTACCATTCTCAGACACCAGAAGCTGTAACGCTTTCAAACTTCACACATAAACATCTACATTACCATTTCTCGGACACCAGAAGCTGTAGGGCTTTCAAACTTCACACATAAACATCTACATTACCATTTCTCAGACACCAGAAGCTGTAGGGCTTTCAAACTTCACACATAAACATCTACATTACCATTTCTCGGACACCAGAAGCTGTAGGGCTTTCAAACTTCACACATAAACATCTACATTACCATTTCTCAGACACCAGAAGCTGTAGCGCTTTCAAACTTCACACATAAACATCTACATTACCATTTCTCGGACACCAGAAGCTGTAGCGCTTTCAAACTTCACATGTAAACATCTACATTACCATTCTCAGACACCAGAAGCTGTAACGCTTTCAAACTTCACACATAAACATCTACATTACCATTTCTCGGACACCAGAAGCTGTAGGGCTTTCAAACTTCACACATAAACATCTACATTACCATTTCTCAGACACCAGAAGCTGTAGGGCTTTCAAACTTCACACATAAACATCTACATTACCATTCTCAGACACCAGAAGCTGTAGCGCTTTCAGACTTCACATGTAAACATCTACATTACCATTCGCAGACACCAGAAGCTGTAACGCTTTTAAACTTCACACATAAACATCTACATTACCATTTCTCGGACACCAGAAGCTGTAGGGCTTTCAAACTTCACACATAAACATCTACATTACCATTTCTCGGACACCAGAAGCTGTAGGGCTTTCAAACTTCACACATAAACATCTACATTACCATTCTCAGACACCAGAAGCTGTAGCGCTTTCAGACTTCACATGTAAACATCTACATTACCATTTCTCGGACACCAGAAGCTGTAGCGCTTTCAAACTTCACACATAAACATCTACATTACCATTTCTCAGACACCAGAAGCTGTAACGCTTTCAGACTTCACATGTAAACATCTACATTACCATTTCTCGGACACCAGAAGCTGTAGCGCTTTCAGACTTCACATGTAAACATCTACATTACCATTTCTCGGACACCAGAAGCTGTAGGGCTTTCAGACTTCACATGTAAACATCTACATTACCATTCTCAGACACCAGAAGCTGTAACGCTTTCAGACTTCACATGTAAACATCTACATTACCATTCTCAGACACCAGAAGCTGTAGGGCTTTCAAACTTCACACATAAACATCTACATTACCATTTCTCGGACACCAGAAGCTGTAGCGCTTTCAGACTTCACATGTAAACATCTACATTACCATTTCTCGGACACCAGAAGCTGTAGGGCTTTCAAACTTCACACATAAACATCTACATTACCATTCTCAGACACCAGAAGCTGTAGCGCTTTCAGACTTCACATGTAAACATCTACATTACCATTTCTCGGACACCAGAAGCTGTAGCGCTTTCAAACTTCACACATAAACATCTACATTACCATTTCTCAGACACCAGAAGCTGTAACGCTTTCAGACTTCACATGTAAACATCTACATTACCATTTCTCGGACACCAGAAGCTGTAGCGCTTTCAGACTTCACATGTAAACATCTACATTACCATTTCTCGGACACCAGAAGCTGTAGGGCTTTCAGACTTCACATGTAAACATCTACATTACCATTCTCAGACACCAGAAGCTGTAACGCTTTCAGACTTCACATGTAAACATCTACATTACCATTCTCAGACACCAGAAGCTGTAGGGCTTTCAAACTTCACACATAAACATCTACATTACCATTTCTCAGACACCAGAAGCTGTAACGCTTTCAGACTTCACATGTAAACATCTACATTACCATTTCTCGGACACCAGAAGCTGTAGCGCTTTCAGACTTCACATGTAAACATCTACATTACCATTTCTCGGACACCAGAAGCTGTAGGGCTTTCAGACTTCACATGTAAACATCTACATTACCATTCTCAGACACCAGAAGCTGTAGCGCTTTCAGACTTCACATGTAAACATCTACATTACCATTTCTCGGACACCAGAAGCTGTAGGGCTTTCAGACTTCACATGTAAACATCTACATTACCATTCTCAGACACCAGAAGCTGTAACGCTTTCAGACTTCACATGTAAACATCTACATTACCATTTCTCGGACACCAGAAGCTGTAGCGCTTTCAGACTTCACATGTAAACATCTACATTACCATTTCTCGGACACCAGAAGCTGTAGGGCTTTCAAACTTCACATGTAAACGTCTACATTACCATTTCTCAGACACCAGAAGCTGTAGCGCTTTCAAACTTCACATGTAAACATCTACATTACCATTCTCAGACACCAGAAGCTGTAGCGCTTTCAAACTTCACATGTAAACATCTACATTACCATTTCTCAGACACCAGAAGCTGTAGCGCTTTCAAACTTCACATGTAAACATCTACATTACCATTTCTCAGACACCAGAAGCTGTAGCGCTTTCAAACTTCACATGTAAACATCTACATTACCATTTCTCGGACACCAGAAGCTGTAGGGCTTTCAGACTTCACATGTAAACATCTACATTACCATTCTCAGACACCAGAAGCTGTAACGCTTTCAGACTTCACATGTAAACATCTACATTACCATTTCTCGGACACCAGAAGCTGTAGCGCTTTCAGACTTCACATGTAAACATCTACATTACCATTTCTCGGACACCAGAAGCTGTAGGGCTTTCAAACTTCACATGTAAACGTCTACATTACCATTTCTCAGACACCAGAAGCTGTAGCGCTTTCAAACTTCACATGTAAACATCTACATTACCATTCTCAGACACCAGAAGCTGTAGCGCTTTCAAACTTCACATGTAAACATCTACATTACCATTTCTCAGACACCAGAAGCTGTAGCGCTTTCAGACTTCACACATAAACATCTACATTACCATTTCTCAGACACCAGAAGCTGTAGCGCTTTCAAACTTCACATGTAAACATCTACATTACCATTTCTCAGACACCAGAAGCTGTAGCGCTTTCAAACTTCACATGTAAACATCTACATTACCATTTCTCAGACACCAGAAGCTGTAGCGCTTTCAAACTTCACATGTAAACATCTACATTACCATTCTCGGACACCAGAAGCTGTAGCGCTTTCAAACTTCACACATAAACATCTACATTACCATTTCTCGGACACCAGAAGCTGTAGGGCTTTCAAACTTCACATGTAAACGTCTACATTAGCGTCGGTATGTTTCAGTGAAAGTAGGTCAATATGATATATCTTGACCTACTTTTTGCACTAGTAATTCTGGCCACTTCTTGGCCCTCATATCAATTCAGTTGACACATAAAAATTCAATTGAATTTCTGGAATGAACCATAAATTATCACTCGGACATTATATTTGAACTTGTCTGAGTTGGTTGTCATACTACATCTTTATTTTCTGGTTCTTCTTTTGCAGGATGAAAATGGAGCATACTTGATCGATAGAGATGCCACATACTTCGGACCAATTCTGAATTACTTGCGGCATGGTAAACTTGTTATTAACAAGGACCTAGCAGAAGAAGGTAATAAACAGTTGACATATTTATAGATATGTAGTATATTCTGGTATAAGAAGAACAATTAACATAGTTATTAAGTTTACTCTAGTGCAAAAAGTAAATAAGTTAACCAGGTATTGAAAGCAAAGAAGTCATATATATGCCTTATAGGGAAGGACACAGACAATCTTGAATTACATTTATTTATCCAATGTGTCTCACAGGATTAAAGTGACACCTTACTTCCCATAATAAGAGCATCTCTTATTATAGCCTCCTTCCCACACCTTTTCAAAACAAATAAATAAAAAACAAATAAAATATCTCCAAAGTACATTACATTTTCAATCTTTTGTACCCAAAAATCCACCTAAAAAATCTTATTTTGTTTATTTTTAATTATTTTTTTTTTACATTTTACAAGAGCACCCACTTGGAATTTTGACAATGTTAAAATAAAGAAGAAAGATAGTATTTTGTATATGTATTACGTCTCAGTCTTTCATTTAATATTAAATTCACATCAAGAACATGTTTGATGGACAGGATGTGGATGGTGAACTAAGAATCAACATTTAAATTTAAAAAAACAACAAGGGGACATTTTCTCAAAAAAGGGGGGAAAATATACTTTTTGAGGAGGGTAATGGGGCCGAAGAGT
Organism: Cyrtodaria siliqua; assembly: GCA_037043455.1. Classification (NCBI taxonomy): domain Eukaryota; kingdom Metazoa; phylum Mollusca; class Bivalvia; order Adapedonta; family Hiatellidae; genus Cyrtodaria; species Cyrtodaria siliqua. The sequence continues at coordinate 37,812 of JAWPHD010009092.1, read as the reverse complement.
AATTTGGGGCCCGGGCACTACTATTAGGGGAAATACGGTAGTCTGTACAATCTGACATTAATGGTACCAAACTGCCAATCGTCCACCTTGTGAGTATAATGTGTATGCCCTATTCTGCACAGGGCTAAAACAACTTCTCAATGTCTCGACTAGAATGTATAAAACTAAATAAAAGTAATACACTTTGGGGTTGTCATGTTTTTTTTGTTATTGTAGCATGGTCGGTGACATTTCCTTTGATGAATGCAGAGCATTAAATCGTTTATTTAGGGTAACTAAAGGGCCGTGGCTACACCGTACTACAATTACCGCATATTGGAATTTAGAGTACAGTCACTATGACGTCACAGTGTTACTAAGTACATCATGCTACAAAAAAGATAGAGTCTGTCTCAGCTTCTTGGTTATTTAGTTTTCCTTGGGGAATTTTAACTAATGTCCGATAGGGAACATTATATAGTGTGGCAATACTTCTTTTTGTTTTCATTCCAGTGCAGTATGTTTTATGACAGCATATTGGTATATATATGCACTGCAATGCGACCCATCCTTGTGTTCATGGTTTGCAAGTTCTTTGAACATTAATAAGCAAATAAACAAACAACTTTGTATAGATCTTCATCTAAGAAAGATGCGTTTTTTTGTAAGGCCAAACAAAAAAATAGGTATGTTTCCTATTGCATGCTCGTAAAAAATAGGGTCGGTAGGTAGGCATTTTTTTCCTTTTTTTCTGTTTTGTTTTTTTGGAGCAAGATATTGTGAGATTCTACATGTATTTATCTCATAAACCCCATACAAGTTGATGATATAGCTTAAAGTTGCTCTGTGATGTCAGTTTACCTCGATATATTGTGATAAATCATTGTTCAGAACAAATAAAAAAATAAAAATCTTTTCTTTTTTTTTCATTAAAAGTTTTAGGGTCGGGCCCTTAAAAATAGGGTCGGTCGGGCCACCGGAAACACAGGTATTTTTTTGTTTGGCCTAAGCAGACCAATTTGAAACGTTTATTGCAACAAAAATGTATGTGAAAAAGATAATTTTGTTTATTTGTTTAAAGCAGTTTAGTTGCTTTTCTAATGTTTTCCTCATTTTAAGGAGACACACGCAGACGCGTAGCCAGGCATACGCCCGTAATTGCCCGGTGCCCGGGCATACAGTTTGCGAGAAAACAAAAGAAAAAAATGGTCCATAAATGCAATAAAATCCGAAGTGGGATAGGAGATTAGGGGTAAAATATTTCCAGCACAGTCTTTGCACCTTTATTTTCCTGATCTTAATTTGTTATACAAAATATAAATACATGTATACTATTTGAATTGACTTTACGTGTGCGCTTTCTTTAGCTTGAATTATACATACATTTAATCTAAGCTGAAAATCCTGAAATCTAACATACTATCGTCAAGAGCCTCCCTGACCTGAACCCCACGCCACTGTCACCATGGTCATGGCAATTTTGACATTTTTATCAAGCCTTATAGGCAAAAAAAAACAATGTGTGTTTCCTATTGCATGCTCTAAAAAAATAGAGTAGGTCGGTAGGCATTTTCTTCCTTTTTTCTTTTCTTTTTCTTTTCTTTTTTTTGGAGCAAGATATTGTGAGATTTTACATGTATTTATCTCATAGACCCCATACAAGTTGATGATACAACTGAAAGTTTCTCTGTGATGTCAGTTTACCTCGATATATTGTGATAAATCATTGTTCAGAACAAATTTAATTTTTTTTTTTTTTTTTTTTTTCATAAAAAGTTTTAGGGTCGGCCCCTTAAAAGTAGGGTCGGTCGGGCCACCGGAAACACAGTTTTTTTTGTGTTTTTTTGGCCTTAGAATTAGTCTCTTGATTTATTAATCCGTTGTCATTTTGACTTTAAATCTGCTTGCATATATTTCGTTATTATGGCATAATTATACTGCCATCTAGGTTTGAATATATTATTGATAAAATGTAATCAACAGTTATTAATATATAAAAGCAATTTGCTTTATACTATTGGTATAATTAATATTGTTACAAGTTTTAAATGTAACGAGAAAGGAACCAAAACCAGCAACACAAAAATATAACTAATTTATTTACATAAAATATACACTTACAGAATGCACAAATCTAGTTTTTCATTAATAACCAATTTTTGAATTAAGTCAAACAAGTCAAAATAAAATTATCTAATGTTGCTTTAATTCACATTAGCAAGTGTCTCTTTAATCCACAATAGTAAGTGTCTCTTTAATCCAAAACAGTAAGTATCTCTTTAATCCCAATGTTAATTGTCGTTTCAGCCCAAATTAATTTCCAATATTTCCGGTTTAGTCCAAATATCCATATGAATGAGCTAAATAATAAGTAAATCCTCTCACAAATATATTTTAGATTTTTAAAAGCATCCAATTCAATATTAACTTTTTACTGAATACTAATCTTCTGAACTGGTGAGCTGCTCCCAGAGTCTGTTTATTATATATACTGTTTATTATATATATTGCCAAAGATTGTTCCAAAAGCTTCCCCACTGAAACAGTCCAATGAGAAAAGTCCAAAAAGTCATAAATAATTTGCATGAATGGTAAACATGTTTACATCCATTCTAATTTTAGCTGTTCTTCAAGGCCAAATCAATAATAAACATGCAATGCAACGTAAACACTGAGATATAGGTAACAATATTAATGATTGAATAAATGCAAATTATCGAGAAAAACTAACGGGACGCTGAGAGATTTCACCAGTCAAGATTGTGGTGTGTCACTTTAAACACAGTTTATTATCAATGTTGTGAATATAAAAAGGAGCATTTATGGTGAATGAACAATTTATTCTTTACCATCACACAGGGAAAGTAGAAAATTTCAGGCATCCTTTATGTGGAGTGACCAAACTTATATCAACTAATAGTTTTGATTCTTACGGATGGCGGGAGGTGTACAGTACTGGTTTTACCCAGGAAAAGTGGGTGGTCTGCCTCCACCACAAAAAATTGACCGTCATATATATAACCTAACATTTGTTGAAAATGACGTAAAAAACACCATACAAAGAAACAAACAAGTTTACATTCAACAGAGTTGCAATATGTATGCACTTCTTATATGGTGGAAACTCGCAATAAAATTGATCAAAAACGACGATCAGTCGATTACTATTTTAAAAAAGTTCCTTTTTAGTAATTAAGTCATGATTTATTCATAACTAATCAGTTTAGATAAAAGCGTGTATATATGCAAATAAAATTGATTTGACTAAACCGGAAGTTGCCAAAATCATAGTATCTTAACCACGAGGTTTGGATAAAATTTGTTGGTGAGTTTATTACATAAAAAACATAATCTTCTTCGCAATTAAATTAATGAAGGCGCATAACGTTATTAATGCTATGGAATAATAAAATGTTTTCTCATGATGCAATTTACATGCAATTTACCTGCAAAATTTGACAGAACAGGTGGGTCCAGTTGCGGACTAATTCACGCAAATAGGAGCAATTAGCACCTCTTCTCCCACTGTTTACTAACATCGCGTGTTCATACATGAACATGTGATATGGTCTAAAAAAAGAACATGTGTGTTTCCGGTTTCCCGACCGACCCTACTATATCACCGCCGACCCTAAATATTTTTAGCGAAAAAAATAAATAAATAAAAAATGTATTCAAATGATAATTTTATTAGCCAGAGTTGTTAAGCATCTAATCTGGATTGCAAAGGTTATCAAAAAGTTGCCTTAGTACAAAAATGGCATAATATATGCGAACAATATATATAAAAAAAATATCTAAAAAAACAACTTTTTCCTACCTACCTACTCTAACTTTTTGACAGGGTGAAACCAGAAACACACATATATTTTTTTTAGGCCTATTTTCAGGACCTCAGTCTGGGAGTTTAGTGAATTTTTTTAGGGAGATTCATGCACAAATCTGGGAGGTTTTTTCTCGGGCTATTTTTAGCGTGCGAGCAGTATTTTTCACCCAAATTCCATAAACGAATACCAAAAAATACACTTTTAAACAAGTTTCTTCATTGATGTTAGGGGAGATAACAAGAATGAATAAAAGCAATTTTTAAACAATACTTTATTTTACAAGAATGAGTAAAAACAATTTTTAAACAATATTTTATTTTCATTTTCTGTTTATTATTGATTCATTAATTATTAATTTTAATAATAATAAACATTAATAACCAAGGATATAAACATGTAAGAAGATCATCTAACATTATAAATAGTTGAGCTTTATATTATGGTCTTGACTCTGAGTCTCTCAACTAACAATCAAGTGTCATCTCTTGAACACAGCCCTAACTTTAACACAGGGAACTTCCACTAACTGTCCTCAACTTAGTTGCATACACCCTTACAATTAACATGGAACAAAAGCAACCAACATCAATCAAGGAACCCCCTTTTTTAAAAGTAAAATCTTAAATCAAACATACAAACATCAAACAAAAGCAACGTACGTCAATCACGGAAATTCTTTTGAAGTAAAATCTTTAAAAAATTCATATTCAACAAATTCACGCCGACAAAGTCTACTTTCGTTTTCGCTTTCCGATAATTACTGCGTCCCCTAAGTCCTTTAACAAACATTCATTTTTCACTTCTAAATAAATGATACCGGCAATTTGTTTCAAGTCCTATCGAATGTGTTTAATTACAGACATCATTAAAGACTTCATACATGTAAGTGTGCTGCTAATCCTTTGATAAGATCAATTAAGCCAATAAACTGATAACACTTTGCCCTAGGCTATTAATCCAGGTCAAATCCAATCCAACGCATTACGTGACGTTCTCGCGAATCTTGAGACAATAACATCAAGTTGCCTTTTACGCAAACATGTACCAAACAAAGGAAATCAGACAGATGATTTTCGAAAATTCGATTTTAGCAATTCTACGGGAGTTTTTCACACAATTCCGTGGGGCCGGAAGGAGGGTTAGAATTCCGTGAGATTTCATCTCACGCCGTGAGGTATCACATGTATGCACCATGTTAAAAATTATAGAGGGATTTTGAAGTACTATGTACCGTACAGCTAATGCGAAACCCACACTTTACTCGATTTGCCGAGTTTGGTCATATCGAGTGCCGCGCAGATCTACGCGAATTTGGACTCGGCGAATCCACGCAGCGAAAGTACGCCATTGTCGAGTCTCTCGGAGTGATCTGATCACTCTGAGTTACTCCGCGTAGAATCCAATTAACCATGAGTGCACACATATAAATTATGGTGATTCATTATTGGGAACAAATCCGAATTTTCTTTTAAAAATTTGCAAATATTGGAGGCAGCCATCTTGGATTGATGATGTCATCGCGTCTTTTTAACATTTATTTCATATTGATCAATATCATTTAAAACAAAGAATATCTCTGCAAATACATGTAAATCGTAAAAAGAGCACATACAGTATAACTTTTTTAATTTGTATTTATAATTTAATACATTGATTTGCTTTAAACACTATTTATTATCTATTTTCCATATATGGAAAAAGACATGATGACGTCATCATTCAAAAACCAGGCCCGCTGCCTCCGATTTTTGCAAATTTTTTAAAAAGAAAATTCAGATTTGTCTAACATGTCTATTGGAGTCTTTTTGCACATTTTCAAAAGGTCATATCTCCATGATCTCCTATATTCTTTAAGATATTTTGATAATTTGTTCAGCTTTTTCCACGGTTTTTAAAGCCCCTTTTAAATGAAACTAGAATAGTGCAACATCCCCTTTAAGCTTCAATCATTAAAATTATCTTTAAACTGCAAGCTGCAAAACATAAACTGAAAATTGTTCCAGAGACAATTTTCTGATAGTTTTATACATTATACTGCTCAGAGAGGTTTAATTACAATTTTCTAAATAATTAAACAATTTTAAACCATAAAAGTTGGCATGTAAATAAACAATACTCTATGCACAATATATTTCAGGCTTCAGCCAAAGGGGTGAAAATAAGAAAATATTTAAATTAACACCACTTTCTGAACAAAAATCATTAGCTCTAAGTGTCAAATTTAGAATTTTGGGGCATCTATTAATAGCTGTACCTGTAGAATAAGATCATTGATTGGTCAGGAGGCTAACATCTTTATCTAGTAGCAGACAACATTGTGTGCAGCGACTAGTTTGCGAAGATTCCAAATTTATGAATTATGGTGGCTAATTTGTACTTCTATTTACAGGTATATTAGAAGAAGCTGAATTTTACAACATCACAGATTTGATCAAATTAGTAAAAGACAAAATAAGAGAAAGAGATGCCAAACAAAATCAAGTAAGAAATACTGACACGCTGTTTATGTATCCCCCACTTTGTTGAGGGGAGACATATTGTTTTTGTGCTGTATGCCTGTTGTCATTTTGTCGTCTGTCTGTCTGTCATTTGTTTGTCTGTCATTTGTCTGTCTGTCATCTGTATGTCACAGACTTTGTCCGGACTAGTTCTCCTGAACACCTGGCCGGATTCAACGAAACTTTGCAGGGATGATCAGTACCAAGCCTAGTTGTGCATATCATCGCCGTGTTCCAGTTGAATGATTGTTAGCAGAGTTATGGCCCTTTAAATGTTTTAATAAACAAACAAACTTTGTCCGGACTAGTTCTCCTTAATCCATGGCCGGATTTCAACGAAACTGCAGGGATGATCAGTACCAAGCCTAGTTGTGCATGTCGTCGCCGTGTTCCAGTTGAATGATTTTTTGCCCTATAAATGTTTTAATACACAGACTTTGTCCGGACTTGTTCTCCTTAACCTCTTACCGGATTTCAACGAAACTTTGCAGGGATGATCAGTACCAAACCTAGTTGTGCATGTCATCGCCTTGTTGAATGATTTTTGGCAGAGTTTAAATGTTGAAATACACAGACATTGTCCAAACTAGTTCTCCTTAAACTCTTACCGAATTTCAAAGAAACTTTGCAGGGATGATCAGTAACAAACCTGGTTGTGCATGTCATCGCTGTGTTCCGGTTGATTGATTTTTGGCGCAGTTTTGGCCCTTTAAAAGTTTTAATACACAACCCTTGTCAGAACTAGTTCTCCTGAACCCCTGTCCAGATTTCAACGAAACTTGGCAAGGATGATCAGTACCAAGTATAGTTGTTCCAGTTGAATGATTTTTGTCTCTGAAATCAAGTTTTTTTTATGCCACCTGAAGTGACAGGGAAAACATACCTTATAATCCCTAATAATCGCCCCCGGGGGCGGACCATTTTTGAAAAGGCGGGGTGGGGGGGTTGGTGTTATTTGAGACCAAATATGTATACATAATTTAACTTTTAAATCAGACATTATTTAATGATTTTCTTTACCAAGAAAACCAAAGTCCGCATGTCAATCAATCAATGAATCGGATTTTAAGTTTTCTAGTGATTTTCTGTGTTCCATTGTGAATGAAACAGATTAACATGAACTTTTGGTAAGTTTTAAAAAAAGTATTTTTGAATAAATGGTGAAGGAAAGGGCGAGGGGGTGTATAGGTAGTAATCGCACCGTACGTTCGTTTGTCCATCCGAACAATCATGTTTCAGTCATAACGTTGAAAGTAATGAAGGGAATATCATGAAACGTTACATAGTTGTTAATCACACTGAGAAAATGTTTCTTGAGTAGGAATCAGGTTTGTACCTCAAGGTCAAGGTCACACTTGGTGGTCAAATGAGTCAAAATTGTGCCTCACCCATAACTTTGAAAGTAATAAAGGGAATTTCATGAAACTTCATACATATGTTTATCACATTGAGAAGGTGTGTCACGCATAAAAATCGGAACCATACCACAAAGGTCAAAGTCACACTTAGAGATCAAAGGTCTAATGAGTAAAAATCTTTTCTCAGCCATAAATTACTGAAGGGAATTTGATGAAACCAGCCACACAAGCATTAAGTACAGTGAGAAGGTTTGACATGCGCAAGAATCAGGTCTGTATTTTAAAGGTCAAGGGCACACTTAGAGGTCAAAGATAAAATGCATCAACATTGTGTCTTTGTCATAATTCAAACTACACAAACATGTTTAGCAGGATCTGAAGGTGTGTTGTGCGTATTATTCATTCTATCTTTCATTTACCATTGTGTTTTACCTGTATGCTACATGTAACCCGTAGCATTTCAACAACTTAGCAACAAGTCAGTGGAAGCCAACCCAAAATATCCGCATTTTCGATACCTCAGTGACACATGTACAGTTTGTGTTGACATTACTGTGTTCGGTCCACCATTCTGCAACAGTATAGGAAGGAACAACATCGACAGACTCATTTTAGACACAAAACCAAGAACTTTGATTGTCAAGATCAAAATTAGGTCAATTTCAGAGTTTGAGAATGTAATTTTTAGCGAAAAAACTAGTCCTGACCTTAACCTTGATGGTGAAGGTCAAATTTTAGACCTTTAATAAAATCTTCTTCACCAGGCTTCCTGCAAAGTTTCAGCTTCTTACCTCGAATGGTCTTGAAGGAGTACAGTCTGCAAGCAAATTTTCAGCCACAAACTAAGTCTTGAAGTTCAACTGAATGCCCATCACAAGGTTATATTTACACAGTTGTTAAGTAAAAAAAAATAAAAAAAATACAACATACGTGGGAAAAATTCACTAAGTAAATAAATTGGATTTGAAAATAGGTGAACTTTCTGGAAAAAACTGATGTGAGTTATTTTCATACTTCCTCCATAACTTCCACATGACATCATCAAAATAATTTGACCAATCAGTGATCAATAAAATAAAATACCTCCACATTCTGGTAGGTGTTTATTATTGATGCTCAGCTGACTAGCTCTTTAGAAAACTAATTTTCAACAGGACCCCTTTATATCTACAGTCCCTATTCTCAGTGATAATTATATTGAAAGCTTTGTTATGTGTACAGCTATGTACCTTGAAAGCTTTGTTATGTGTACAGCTATGTACCTTGAAAGCTTTGTTATGTGTACAGCTATGTACCTTCTTTTGGTGCTGTCTGATTTTAAAACACCAATATGGATACATTTAATTTAAATTATGGTCTAATATTTTGACTATAGAGATTGAGGATAAAGTCAGAGTAAACCCCTTTATTTTCATCTGCTGAATATCTCAGCATTTCGTAAATTTGTAACAAATGACTGGATGTGAAATGTAACTGATTTAGGTTATATGTAAAGTACACTCCTGACACACTGCCTCTCCTTTCCTTTTAAACCTGTTATTGGGAAAGTTTGTGTTCAAATTTTCTTTGACTCTTTAATGTCTTCAGGGAAATAAGAATCAGTTTTTGAATAGTTGTAAGGATAATAATAGACATCAGAAGTTTGCCATATAATTATGATATACTGCACTGACTGTCGTTTCATAATAGACACAAAATCAATATTATTATTTATTATAGTCATTGTTATTTCGGCTCCAGTTACCCACAATCATCATTTAATTGGCTAAGAAAGAGATTTATGAAATATTCCTTTTGTTCGACATGTCTTATAATGGAAGTTAAATGTTTTGTTATTTTATTATATAAATGTGTGGGTTACCATTCTTCTTAGATCTTTTGTCAATTTAAAAAGAGTTGAAATGGATTGTACAGGATTGGTGTAGAATTGAATTTTGAAGGATATATTCAAAAGTTTGTGTTTGTTTACAAATTGAAATACCCCCGCAAAGTAAAGTTTAGGGGGAGTACTTACTGGTTTCGGCTTGTACGTCCGTTTGTCTGCAACCTTGTCTGCTCTGTAACTTGTCTCCCACTGAAGAAAATCTCATGAAACTCTTATGAGTAGACTGCCTGTGGTGAGATGACGACTCCCTATTGGTTTTGCGATCAGTAGACCAAAGGTCAAGTAACTGTTGCTTTTGAAGTCAGTAGGCTAAAGGTCAAGTAATTGTAACCCCTCTCCCCATGAAGCACATCTCATGAAACTTCATACATGGAATGCTTGAGAGGAGAGAATAACCCGTATTAGTCCCCTACCGGTGTCACCGGAGGGGACTTTAGGTTTGCCCGTCCGTCCGTCCATCAGTCTGTCAGTCAGTCCGTCACACAAATATGGATCCTGCGATAATGAGAAAAATATTTAAAATATGTTTATGAAACTTGACTTGTTGGTAGAGGGCAATGAAGGTATTATGCACGTTATTTTTTTTTGTTGATTTGACAAAAAATATGGTTGCTAATGGAAATAGTAAACATACACAAAATATATGGATACTTTAATTGATAACAAAAGAAATGCTTTTAAGATAATTTAATGAAAAAGTGTGTGTAGGTAAAAGGGAGTGAGGAGATCATGCACAGCATTTTATTTTATAAATAATTTAAAAATTGTGATTGTTAGGGCAACAGAAATTGTAAAAAGTACACAAAATACACTGTTACTAAAAATAGAAAAATGGTTTCCGCTCAATAACTTTAGTTAGGAATAAGATATTGGAATGAAACTTTATGGATAGGTAGCTTATATGAACAGGAAGCATTGGGGTCAAGGTCACTACAAAAAATAGAAAAATGCTTTCCGCACAATAACTATAGTTAGGAATGACATATTGGCCTGAAAATTGGTGTGTAGGTAGCTTATATGAAAAGGAAGCTTGGGATTGCATTTGGGGTCACTTCGGTCAAGGTAAAGGTCACTGTTACTAAAAATAAAAAAGTAGTTTCTACTCAATAATATTAGTTAGGAATGATGTATTGACCTGAAACATGGTGTGTAGGTAGCTTATATGAAAAGCAGGTTTGGGATTGCATTAGAGGCCACTGGGGTCAAGGTCACTGTTTTTAAAAATAGAAAAACAGTTTCTGCTTATTAACTTTAGTTGGGAATGGAATTTAACTTTATTGGTAGGTGCTTCAGTGCTCCAGATAAGCTTTCATCACAATGCGTATTGTACGCATGAAAAACAATTGTCTTTCGTATTTTTGAAAAAATCATTAATGTGAAATGTTTTCTCTGTGTCTTTACCATAAAACATAACGTATTTCCTCTTCCGCTTATAAAATATATAATTATATTCATTATAGCTGTCTGTCTTTTTAATTTTTGTCAAACAGCTGACTTCTCTTTTTTTCTTGCAAGCATCGACTGTTAATTGCTGGAGGTACTTGATTGTCATTCAATATCTCGTAAAACACCATACAAACAAAATCAATACCGCAAACTTCAGTAAGTATTGAGTATGATTGGGCTCACTTGATTTGTTTAAGCTATTGAAGTGTATACACGAGGATTTGGTTCTCAGTATTTAATGGTGATTTTTTAATGCGTTTTTGTACGCATTAATTTTATTTTTAATACATTTTTGATGAAAAAATATGTTTTATCTGGAGCACTGAGCTTATTAGAAAAGGAAGCTTGGGATTGCATTTGGGGTCACTGGGTTCAAGGTCAAGTTCACTGTTACTAAAAATAGAACAACTGTTTTTGCTCATTAACTTTACTTAGGCCAAAAAAAAGAATTAGGTGTGTTTCCTATTGCATGCTCTGAAAAAATAGGGTCGGTAGGTAGGCATTTTTTTTTTTTTTTTTTTTTTTTTTTTTTTTTTTTTTTTTTTTTTTTTGAGCAAGATACTGTGAGATTCTACATGTATTTATCACATAAACCACATACAAGTTGATGATACAGCTGGAAGTTTCTCTGTGATGTAAGTTTACCTCGATATATGGTGATCAATCATTGTTCAGAACAAATAAACAAAAACATTTTATTTTTTTTTAATTTTTTTTTATTTTTTTATTTTTTTTAAAAATTTTTTTCATAAAAAGTTTTAGGGTCGGCCCCTTAAAAATAGGGTCGGTCGGGCCACCGGAAACACAGGTATTATTTTTTTTGGCCTTAGGAATGAGATATTGGCCTAAAATTGGTGTGTAGGTGGCTTATATGAAAAGCAGGTTTGGGATTGCATTTATGGTCAAGGTCAAGGTCATTGTTACTTAAAAAAAATAGCCGGTAGGGGACGTGTATTGCTCTGCAATTCTTGAGCATCTTGTTTAATTTTTGGGTCAATAGGATAACATCCATTAAAAGAAATTCAAGACATATTTGAGAAAAAATATCTATTCACCACTGATGATTTAGCTTTAAATACTCAAATAGTAGGTCACAGCTGGGCAGGGCTCCGGAAAGTGCTGGTTTTACCAGTTCTGGACCATATGTTGGAAGCTGAATCGATTCACATTTTCAAAATCGTGGAGAAAAAAAATGGTCCAGAATATTTATAACTGCATCAAATATAAGCACAAAACTGACATCCCCAGAGGTCAATTCAGGTTAAACATTTGTTTCTCGACACATCTGTTTTTTGTTCCCACTCATTGGCAATAATACCTGTTGATCTCTAAATAACAGTCTGGAGCCGAGGTATAATAGTCGTCCAGAAAGGGTGACAACTCTAGTTGAAAACAAAAAACTGTGTCCAAGGGACTTGAATGCCTCGCTTATAGGGGTTATCAGTTACTTAGAAAATGGAGTAAATTGTTCAGTCTAAGAGTAGACCTGTGAAGGTATTTTCTGTATTAACTGCTATTTACTGTTATGTGGTAGATAATATTGATACATTAACTGCTATTTACAGTTATGTGGTAGATAATATTGATACATTAACTGCTATTTACTGTTATGTGGTAGATAATATTGATACATTAACTGCTATTTACTGTTATGTGGTAGATAATATTTATACATTACCTGCTATTTACAGTTATGTGGTAGATAATATTGATACATTAACTGCTATTTACAGTTATGTGATAGATAATGTTGATACATTAACTGCTATTTACAGTTATGTGGTAGATAATATTGATACATTAACTGCTATTTACAGTTATGAGGTAGATAATATTGATACATTAACTGCTATTTGCCTATTATTGTATTGTAAGCTGTGTGTTGTGCCTTTCAGACATACATGAAGAATGTATACAGAGTGCTACAATGTTCAGAAGAGGAACTTACTCAAATGGTATCAACAATGTCAGATGGCTGGAAATTCGAACAGGTAATGTTTGCTCAGACTCAGAGGTAGGAAGCTACCAGTAGAGTTAGTATGAACAGGTCCACAAGTACATGTGTACTCAGTGCCAGATAGTCAGGGGTATGCAGCTACCAGTAGAGTTAGTTTGAACAGTTAAGCACATGTGTACTCAGTGTCAGATATTCTTGGAAGGGTTCAAATTTAGCGACAGTTTGGACTGGCAACGAAAAAGTTACTTGCAATTTCTATGGTTGTGTGTGAGTACAATTATTATATTTCATTTTATATACGTAGTTTTTATTGGCTGAAAAGCAGTCACGTGAAAGTCATTAGTATGAACTTCTGACATGAAAACGTGTTCAAACATATCCAATCCGGTTTAAACCAGATTTGCGAGTCAATAGTTCTCTTTCGTGTGAACAGTGCCGAGTCAATAGTATCTTTCAGATCATTCAAGCGCTTTATTACCAATGTCAATTATCTACAATAAGCGCTCAATGACATAGAATAAAAACTAACAACAGACTTTTTTCTCTATGATTAAATGTAATAAAACAACTATCTACTTCTGTTTCTGTCAACGGTTAAAACTATTCATCCTCGGGAATGACTATTGAACCTCAGCAGTGAACTATTGACCTTGACTGCATCTCGGTCAATAGTTCACTGCTTTGGGTCAATAGTCATTCCCTTGGATGAATAGTTTTAACCATTGACCTCAACAGAAGTAGATATATAGTTGTATAATATGTAACAAATAAGTAAAAATCACAAGATGATTCATCATTAGCAAACATGCTGGATTCCATATGTGTCATACAAATACAAAGACATACCAGGAAAATTTAAAAATATTAAGACACCATAGATATGAAATCACATGTTTCAATAAAAGGCTGACATGGTATTCTAAATTAAACAAGTTAGGTATTTTGATGAACTTCAACATTTTTGCCAGTACTTAAAAACTTTACTGGCATTCTGAAAATGTCACTTGCATTTTACCAGTACGCCAGCTTAAATTTGAGCCAAGCAGGGGTGTGCAGCTACCAGTGGAGTTAGTTTGAACAGGTAAATACACGTGTGCTCAGTGTCAGATATTCAGCGGTATGCAGCTACCAGTAGAGTTAGTTTGAACAGGTAAGTACATGTGTACTTAGTGTCAGATATTCAGGGGTATGCAGCTACCAGTAGAGTTAGTTTGAACAGGTAAATACATGTGTACTCAGTGTCAGATATTCAGGGGTCTGCAACTACATGTACCAGTAGAGTTAGTTCGAACAGGTAAGTACATGTGTACTCAGTGTCAGATATTCAGGGGTGTGCAGCTACCAGTAGAGTTAGTTTGAACAGGTAAATACATGTGTACTCAATGTCAGATATTCAGTGGTATGCAGCTACCAGTAGAGTTAGTTTGAACAGGTAAATACATGTGTACTCAGTGTCGGATATTCAGGGGTGTGCAACTACCAGTAGAGTTAGTTCGAACAGGTAAATACATGTGTTCTCAGTGTCAGATATTCAAGGGTATGCAGCTACCAGTAGAGTTAGTTTGAACAGGTCAATATACATGTGTACTCAGTGTCAGATATTCAGGCGTGTGCAACTACATGTACCAGTAGAGTTAGTTTAAACAGGTAAATACATGTGTACTCAGTGTCAGATATTCAAGGGTATGCAGCTACCAGTAGAGTTAGTTTGAACAGGTCAATACATGTGTACTCAATATCAGATATTCAGGGGTGTGCAGCTACCAGTACAGTTAGTTTGAACAGGTAAATACATGTGTACTCAGTGTAAGATATTCAGGGGTGTGCAGCTACCAGTAGAGTTAGTTTGAACAGGTCAATACATGTGTACTCAATATCAGATATTCAGGGGTGTGCAGCTACCAGTAGAGTTAGTTTGAACAGGTAAGTACATGTGTACTCAGTGTCAGATATTCAAAGGTATGCAGCTACCAGTAGAGGTAGTTTGAACAGGTAAGTACATGTGTACTCAGTGTCAGATATTCAAAGGTATGCAGCTACCAGTAGATATAGTTTGAACAGGTAAGTACATGTGTACTCAGTGTCAGATATTCAAAGGTATGCAGCTACCAGTAGAGTTAGTTTGAACAGGTAAGTACATGTGTACTCAGTGTCAGATATTTAGTGGTATGCAGCTACCAGTAGAGTTAGTTTGAACAGGTAAATACATGTGTACTTAGTGTCAGATATTCAGGGGGTGTGCAGCTACCAGTAGAGTTAGTTTGAACAGGTCAATACATGTGTACTCAGTGTCAGATATTCAAGGGTGTGCAGCTACCAGTAGAGTTAGTTTGAACAGGTAAATACATGTGTACTCAGTGTCAGATATTCAGCGGGGGTGCAGCTACCAGTAGAGTTAGTTTGAACAGGTAAATACATGTGTACTCAGTGTCAGATATTCAGGGGTATGCAGCTACCAGTAGAGTTAGTTTGAAGAGGTAAATGCATGTGTACTCCTCAGTGTCAGATATTCAGGGGTGTGCAGCTACCAGTAGAGTTAGTTTGAACAGGTAAATACATGTCTACTCAGTGTCAGATATTCAGGGGTATGCAGCTACCAGTAGAGTTAGTTTGAACAGGTAAATACATGTGTACTCAGTGTCAGATATTCAGGGGTATGCAGCTACCAGTAGAGTAAGTTTGAACAGGTAAATACATGTGTACTCAGTGTCAGATATTCAGGGGTGTGCAGCTACCAGTGGAGGTAGTTTGAACAGGTAAGTACGAGGGTCATTCAATAAGTTCTGTCACTCACGCGTTTTAACAATTATGTGCTCGTTGTGAGTGTTGTTGTTTGGTACCACATGAAAAAGAGTTTCAATACCATTCCATTGATGGTAAAATGAATGCTGTATATTTTGTGTGACGAAAGTTATGGAACATTTAATACACATCACTTATACATACTGAGGCATTTTCGTCCTGAGTTTTTTCAGGTATGTTAATTGTTACTTTTTTAAATGCCTGTTTCTCTTTAAGTACTTGTCAAAGACCTTTGAAATGTCTCATACATTACCTGTTATATCTGTGCATTACAAGATTCAGAATTTAAGCATGGTAGATGAAAAGGCATTGTCTTAGAAATTAGCATTTTAAGCTAACGTGTAAAATTAATTTAATGATAAATGGACATTAAATGGAAGGGCAGTCTTCTGAAATAGCGTTTTTGGATGATCAATATTTTCACTAAACATTGTACACAAATTTACAATAATGTGTTGAAAATGAAATTTAAACACTGAAGGACTAGGATTTGTAAAAAAATATGAAAACATATTAATACTATGAGAATAATTACGACATTTAAAAGATATTGTAACATTTCCGTAAACAAAATGAAGAAAATCAGTGTTATTTCTGCTAAAATTAAGGGATATGCATTCACTCATATCTGGTTTGCAGCAAGACCTTTCCGAATTCTCGACAATCATTTTCATGGATTATGGGCGAATAACAACAGATGGCGATTACAAGAAAATTTAAAAGCATAGATTAATAAAATAATTTTTACAACGTTTTGTAACAAGGACATTTTCAGAGATGCCAGTATCCAAAAGGTGTGGTAGGGGGAGGTAATTCAGGGGTATAAATAACCGGAAATTTTTCATTTTTGTTGTGGAATTTAAGAGAGCGAACCTAGTAGTACTATAAATACACTACTTTATCTCAGTGTAATATCCAGTTCAAAGGATATATGCCTAGTGACAGAACTTTTTGAAGCACCCTCGTACATGTGTACTCAGTGTCAGATATTCAGGTATTCAGCTACCAGTAGAGTTAGTTTGAACAGGTAAGTACATATGTACTCAGTGTCAGATATTCAGGGGTATGCAGCTACCAGTAGAGTTAGTTTGAACAGGTAAGTACATGTGTACTCAGTGTCAGATATTCAGGGGTATGCAGCTACCAGTAGAGGTAGTTTGAACAGGTAAGTACATGTGTGCTCAGTGTCAGATATTCAGGGGTATGCAGCTACCAGTAGAGTTAGTTTGAACAGGTAAATACATGTGTACTCAGTGTCAGATATTCAGGGGGTGTGCAGCTACCAGTAGAGTTAGTTTGAACAGGTAAATGCATGTGTACTCAGTGTCAGATATTCAGGAGTATGCAGCTACCAGTAGAGTTAGTTTGAACAGGTAAGTACATGTGTACTCAGTGTCAGATATTCAGGGGTATGCAGCTACCAGTAGAGTTAGTTTGAACAGGTAAGTACATGTGTACTCAGTGTCAGATATTCAGGGGTATGCAGCTACCAGTAGAGTTAGTTTGAACAGGTAAGTACATGTGTACTCAGTGTCAGATATTCAGGGGTATGCAGCTACCAGTAGAGTTAGTTTGAACAGGTAAATACAAGTGTACTCAGTGTCAGATATTCAGGGGTGTGCAGCTACCAGTAGAGTTAGTTTGAACAGGTAAATACATGACCTTAAGAAGAGTAGTTAGACTGTGACTTGCTTTACTGCAATACTGCCAGAAATAGGTGCAAAAAACATGCCTGCATTACAAACAACTGAATGCTGTTAGAAATAGGAGTAACACAGAGTGTTTTGCTGATATCAGCAGAAATAAGAGGCAATGTACTGTAATCAAACAACTGTAACTCCATGTACACTTACTTCCCTAATGAGGAAGCAGTTAAAAAAAAGCAAAGTGAACAGAACTCTGTATGACCTTTCCAAATGTCAGAAGCTGTACTTCTGGGCACCAATTTGATGAAAAGAAATAATTACAAATGCCATAAATAATAGATTATATGCGATCTCCCTAGGATTGTTTATTACTACCAACACATTCTCTTTCATTGATCACATCCCTGTAAAAACGTGTAATACATAATTCAGTGTATCGCGTTACTATGACAACCTTAACACAGATGATGACCATAGTATGAAACACATTTTGATAAATTTGCTAATGAGTGCATGACGATGCAGATTTACAGATTAAAATGTAGTAGTACGACTATAATTACAAAATTACAGTCAGTGGTTTGGAGCTATATATACATATATATAGGAGACTAATTTTCAGTAATGTCATTAAGCAATAGTGGCACTGTATTTACTGTGCTATAAATTTGATAATATTGTCATTAAGATCCTGACTGTACTGTCATTTAGTAATAATGTCACAGTACTGTCATTTAGTAATAATGACACAGTACTGTCATTTAGTAATAATGTCACAGTACTGTCATTTAGTAATATTGTTAGTAAGATTCTAACTGTACTATCATTTGGTAATATTGTCACTGTTACTTAGTAATATTGTTATAATGCCACTGTACTTCTGTACACTGTACACTGTACATATTCTTGCCACGTCCGTTCAAGGTCAAGGTCACACTTAGAGGTCGAAGATCTTTTGCAGTATATTTCGTGTCCACTCCATATCTCTTGAACCGCTTGAGGGATTTTGAAATAGAACTTGGCACAAATGTTCACCATATTGAGACGACGTGCAGAGCGCAACTTCCAGCCACGTCCGGTCCGGTCAAGGTCAATGTCACACCTAGAGGTCGAATTATATGCACTATATTTCGTGTCCGCTGCATATCTCTTGAACCGCTTGAGTGATTTTGAAATAACTTGGCGCAAATGTTCACCATGCAGAGCACAACTTTCAGCCATGTCCATTCAAGGTCATGGTCACACTTAGAGGTCAAAGGTCATATGTACTATATTTTGTGTCCGCTTCATATCTCTTGAACTGCTTGAGGGATTTTGAAATAACTTTGCAATAATGTTCACCATATCGAGATGCCATGCAAAGTGCAACTTCCAGCCATGTCCATTTAAGGTCAAGGTCACACTTAGATGTCGAAGGTCGTATGCACTATATTTTGTGTCCTCTCCATATCTCTTGAACCGCTAGAGGGATTTTGAAATACCTTGGCACAAATGTTCACCATATCGAGTTGACATGCAGAGCGCAACTTCAAGCCACGTCCGTTGAAGGTTAAGGTCACACTAAGAGGTTGAAGGTCGTATGCACTATATTTCGTGTCCTCTCGATATTTCTTGAACCGCTAGATGGATTTTGAAATAACTTGGCACAAATGTTCACCATATCGAAATGACGCGCAGAGTGCAACTTTCAGCCAGGTTGGTTCATAAAATATGGGGGAAAACGTATGTGTTTTTTTTTAAAAACAACCCCATCTAGTTTGGTAATGGTGTCGCTGTACTGCCATTTAGAAATGTTTTCACTGTACTGTCATTTAGTAATAATGTCACTGTACTGTCATTTAGTAATATTGTCACTACTGTAATTTAGTAATAATGGGAGTATACTGTCATTTAGTAATATTGTCGCTGTACACCATTTAGTAATAATGTCATTGTACTGTCATTTAGTAATATTGTCACTACTGTCATTTAGTAATATTGCCACTACTGTCATTCAGTAATAGTGTTGCTGTACTGCCATTTAGTAATATTGTCATTGTACTGTCATTTAGTAATATTAATTTTACTGTCATTTAGTAATATTGTCACTGTACTATCATTTAGTAATGTTAACTGTACTGTCATTTAGTAATATCGTCACTGTTCTCTCATTTAGTAATATTGTCACTGTACTGTCATTTAGTAATATTGTCACTACTGTCATTTAGTAATATTGTCACTGTACTGTAATGCGCAAGTGTTTTAATGTGCTAGAAAACACAGCACTCCGTTACAAAAAAAACCTGTTTATTCATTGCCTAGTTGTTCCACAGGTACTCACCACTGCGGGTTCAAATCCCACTTGGAGCTCGACTTGTTAGAAAGTGTCAATTTTTACTGATGGCGGGAGGTATACAGTAATTGTTCTAGCCAGGAATAATTGCTCAGTACCAGGCATAGTTGTGCATATCATTGCCATGTTCCAGTTGAATTATTTTTTATGGAGTTATAGTCCTTAAAGTTTTGATGCACAAACTTTATCCAGTCCTTAAAGTTTTGATGCACAAACTTTATCCATAAAAGTATTTTCTGAACTCCTGGCTTAATTCCAACAAATCTTGGTGGGGATGATGAACCTAGTTGTGCATATGTTCGCTGTGTTCCGGTTGAATAATTTTTGTCAAGAGTTATGGCCCTTTAAAGGTTTTAATACACTAACTTTGTACAGATTTCAACGAAACTTGCCAGGGATGATCAGTACCAAGCCTAGTTGCACATATCATCGCCTTATACACAAACTTTATCCAGACTAGTTTTCCTGAACTCTTGGCTGGATTTCAATGAAACTTGGCAGGAATGATCAGTACCAAGCCTAGTTGCACATATTGTTGTCCGGTTGAATGATTTTTGTTGGAGTTGTGGCTCTTAAAAGGTTTTATTACACAAACTTTATCTGGACCAGTTCTCCACAACCACTGGTCATCTTTCAATGAAACTTTGTTCTGCATATCATTGTCGTGTTCCGGTTAAATGATTTTTGGTGGAGTTATGGCCCTTTAAAGGTTTTAATACACTACTGCTCCTGATACCCTGACCGGATTTGAACAAATCTTGGCGGAGATGATATGAGGGATGGATGATGAGAAGCAAGCCTAGTTGCACATATCATCGCCATGTTCTGGTCACTAACTTTGTACAAACTTGTTCTCCTGAACCCGTGGCCAGATTTCAACGAAACTTGGCAGGGGTAATCAGTACCAAGCCTAGTTGCGCATATCATTGCCGTGTTCTAGTTGAATGATTTTTGACAGAGTTATGGCCCCTTATACAGACACTTTATCCGGACTAGTTTTCCTGTACCCCTGGCTGGATTTCAGTGAAACTTGGCAGGAATGATCAGTACCAAGCATAGTTGTGCATATCGTTGTTGTGTTTCCCACCACGGATTCCATATAGCCAGTAAAGCGATACAGGCCCTCTTGGGACTCTCGTTTCTGAGAGGTGTTGCACTTAGTGATACATTTTGCATAGAAAAATGCACCAAATCATTTAACTGTTGCATAAATGTGTGCTTATATGATATATCTTCAAGCCTGGAACATATTAAAATAATCTGTGATAGTCAAATCAAAATATAGTCCTATCTGGACTTCTTCACCATAGGGCTTGACATGCAGGCTGTGGCCTTTTAGTATAATAATCATATGAGAATAAGCATGCCTATGTTTATTATGCATTGTGTGGGTGTCACCCCCGTGGCATCCGGAATACTCTATAAATTAGACCTGAATCCGGTGTTCTTTGTACCTGGTAAGCTCATAATTGGCCAAGCATACAACGTATGAAAAAGGGGTGAAAATTTGACTTACAGCGTACTGTATGCCAGTGTAGGTGTACAGAACACTCGAATCTGGTGTACTATATAATCTGTTAATTGGCCAAGCATATTCTGACATACGAAAATGAGTGCAAATTGCGTACGGAACACGATATTGTGGTCCAAATCCTTCTTACCAATAGTGGGGTTTCACCCTCCATTATGTAGTGCTGTTCTATTGTCTTGTCATAAGTTGATTATTGAAGGTTGATAACAGATTTGTTTGAATATTTCAGCTGATCAATATAGGATCCCAATACAACTATGGTTCGGAAAATCATGCGGAATTTCTGTGTGTTGTGTCTAAAGAATGTCCAAACATCCTTAATGGTCCAGAGGCTGAGTCTACAGATAGAGCAAAGGTAGAAGTTTTTACTTTAATAACAAGTAGATACCTTTATAATATGCATAATAAGTGAAGTAGAAGTGTGTCCGGGCGTCTGTGTCGATGGTTTTCTGACAAGGTTTTCTGACAATCTTGATCACCAATTTGTGCCATATCTTTTCCTGTACTTTTTGTGTTGCCTGTATAGCATGGCAGACACTTAGTGATCACTTTGTCCGTCATCTGTCACCGTCATCTGTCACACTTTACCCTGCAACCTAACCTTGGCCATATAACTTGAAAGAATTTGACCTATGTTCATGAAACTTTACACACATCTTTAACTTAACCTTACGAATTCACATGTCCAATAACTCTGACTTTCATTTTGACAGAGTTATGCCCCTTTACAGAAAACTTTAACCTGCAACCTAACCAGGCTCATAACTAGCCATAACTTAAGAAGTATTTAACCTATGTTCATGCAACTTCACACTCATATTCGTCTTAACTGAAAGAATATCTACACATATGTCCAACAACTCTCATTTTGGCAAAGTTATTCCCCCTTTTCATAAAACTTTAACCTGCAACCTAACCTAGCTCATAACTTGACAGAATATTGACCTACAGTTCTTCCTTATCAATTATCCAATGCAGATTTATGCCCCTTTTCATAAACTTTAACACTTTAAAAAAAAAAATCAAACTTTATAGTTAGATTGTACTCTGTGATATAAGCACATGGCAGGTGACAAGACTTAGTGTTCTGTGGAACACCCTTCTAGTATAAACACAAAACTTGAGTATGATTTAAGATCTGCACGTCAAAATCTAAGATGTCGGTCAGCATGACATATAGTTGATCCAAATTTGATTCCAGGATGGCTGCCGGTGGCCATCTTTAATAACGCAGACTTACTTAGATAAATCGTTTGATAACTAATGCTCGTACTTGTTTATGAAACCACAAAAACCAGTTACATCTCCATCACAGCCACTAAGATCCATGTCATTTATTAAGTAAATAATTTCAGTGAGGTGGAATATTATAATCTTTCATGGGTATCCGGTGAAGATCGGGAAATCCAACACGAGGTATAATTGTTTTTATCGGAACCGAGGTTCTGTAGAGGTTCCGATTAAAACATACCGAGGGTTGGAATTTCCCTATCTGAACCGGATACCCATGATTTATTCTTTTCCTTGCATATCATTTACATTCTGCGCCAACTACTAATATTTTGCATGTTTCTGTGCACAATGACGTCATGCAAGTTGCAGTTTTCATTGATGATATCAGTCGCGTGATGCAAGAAAACAGAATATGGACCAGATGAGTCTTATATATCGTAAAACATTTCTATGGGTGAAAGATTTGGATTTCTCAGTGAAAGAATGTTCATTAATAAAGTTCTCCGAATACAAAATAAACTTACAGTGACGTTAAGTAATGATGCGTAGCAGGCAGACACTTAGGGATCACTTTGTCTGTCATCCGTCGTCATCTGTCACACTTTAACCTGCAACTTAACCTTGGCCATAACTTCAAAAGTATTTGACCTATGTTCAAACTTCACACACGTCTTCATCAAAACCAAGGAATGTTGTTGCACATGTCCAGTAACTCCGACTTTCATTTTGGCAGAGTTATGCCCCTTTTCATGCAATCTAATCAAGCTGAAATAAGCACATGGCAGGCAACAAAAGTGTTCCGTGGAACACCCTTCTAGTGTGTTTGGAGGTGTTGCAGCAATATACATAAATTATACACGTTTTCTATTTACAGGTGTTGCAGCAAAAAGGATCTCGGATGTGATAGTGTTGTCCTCTTTGTCAGTGTTTGTCTTCTTTTTTTTTATCTAAGTCATGTGACTCTTGTTCGTTCTAAAAAGGAATGTGAGTGAAGTCGCATGACACTTAATGTGAATCTAAGTCAAGATGTGATTGGACAGTGAAAAAATTATTGATCATGTGACAATAATCAATTAGTTAAGAGCAGTTTAAGTCATGTGACAACTATTTTCACCTTATATGGTAAGGCAAGGGCTCGGTGCAAAACTACTGTATCTTGTTCTTGTTTATATCCAGTTACAGTAGTTTTGTGTTGACTCCTTGAAGTGATAAGGCATATTTCATGCATGAGATCTTTGATTTTCGTATAATTCTGTGTGAGAAGAAATTAAGACTGCCAGAGACATGATATAACGAATGAAATGTGCTATTACGACGAACTGTGCCTGAGATTATTAGCTGCACATACTTGTATATACATGCCTGTAGTAGATTTTAGTATGGCTCCCTTAGAAAGCAGCCTTGTGTGGTTTCCGGGCAAGAATTATCAATAGGGCCACTGCTTGTCCAGGCAGAGGGGTAAAATCTCCCCGAATTCATGTTCATTTGTCTTTCTTGTCAGGTTCATTAAAGGTCTTCATCAAGGTCTTCATCAACATCACTGCATTGTTTCAGGTACTACTTTAGTGGTGGCGTTTCAGGTACTACTTTAGTGGTGGCAGAATATGACGATTTTTGCTCCTGCGAAAATTAGAGTGTTTACAACAGAATTTGCATCAACTCTGCAGTTCTGCTAATGAGACGATTGTAGGCTCATTCTGCATTTTCTTTTATCTCGTTAATGGAGGGTGGGCATTGAATGTTCATTCCTGTTGGAGCCATATAAACTTTTACGTTGATGCACCGTGAAACCCAATTCATCTCAACTCCATTAGAAGCATCAACAGCACCCGGGGGATTGCATTTTCAGAATCATGTTTTAGACATCTCATTTCTGTAATTGGTTGTCTTATGTTACCATTGTTTGATAGCCATTATCACGTAATAATTAGGAAGGAATGTTTTGAAATGATTGCCATGAACTGCAGAAGTACATGTAAAAAGTTTTTATTTTCTCGTGTTTTTAATTGTGTATGAAAGTAGTATAGGAAACCAGAGTGTGAAGTTTTTTAGTAATTATTGTCAACTTTAGACACTGGTTCCTTGTAATTATTGTCAACTTTAGACACTGGTTCCTTGTAGTAGGACCATTTCATTCAACTGGATAGGTATTTATTTGCTACACCACTTCATCTGTAAGCCAATACCCACAATTCAGTTCCTTTATCCCCACAGAACTTATCTGTATGTCTTGTTCAACAGACTGTATGTCAAGATATCTTTTGAAATAATTGTTTCAAATCTTCTCAGGTTTTCAGGGAAGTTCCCTTTCGAAGTGTATGTGCCATGACCTAGATGTAATGTTCTATATTGTTATTCATCAATTTCGGACATTTGTCATATTTTAGCAGTAAAACAACCACATTTCACTCGTTACAAAATGAAAATAAGATTGTTTGATTAAAATAAGATTGTCAAGATTGTTTGTGGGAACCAGCGTAGCATAACTGACCCATAGGATTAACTTATGTCTCTCGTATTCGTTGGGAGTCTCGCTTTAAAAATAAAATGCAGAGGACAGCAGGGTAAAATCCCACTGTATTGATGTTCGTGTTGTAATTTATTTGTTGTCATTTTCATTAAAGGTCTTCATTGTCATCCCGGTATTGTTTCAGGTGCTACTACGAGTGCTAGAAGAAAACAATGATCACTGCTCCAACACATGGAGTGTCTACAACGGAATTTGCAGCAACTCTGCAGTTCTGCAGGTGAGAAGGTTCTAGGCCCATTCTGCATATTTTTATCCAGCTGTAAATGGAGGACGGGTCTGGAATGTTCCATCTTGTTGGCACCATATAACCTTTGTGTTGGTGCGCTGTTCAAGTGTTAAAATTCAACTGTTGATAATAAAGTTTAATATTTACCAGTTGTATGGTTTTATTTCATGTTTTGTTAAAAGTACAGGTTATTTGTTAAGGACAACCCTGATGGAGGGTCAAATCTTTCTCCAAAGTTTGTCCAGGGGTCATCCAGGGATCATTCCTCGAGCTGGAAAACATTATTGTGTTGTTACCCTTTCTCTTTCGACTTCTAAAATGTTATTTATCATAGCTTCTGAGAAGTTGTTTTACAGATCTATTAACAGAAGGTTGATGTGTTGTACCAGGGAGGGAGTAAGTATACACCTGGTTGTACAACCCTAGAAAACAGGTTTTCTTGTACAAATTAGTAATTTTGATTTTTGTGAAATACTGGAGACTAAATGAAGCACATTTTGAACGAGTGATTGGGAGTATGTCAGGACTGATATTTTTTTAGAATTCATTAAATTACATTATAGTATATTTACTGTTTTCGAAGATGGGCATCTTCTGATAGGATAAATTAACCTGTATATATTACAACAGAACAGCATTCAGGGTGTTTGATGTCTGTTGGTACCATTTATAGGAGTTTTTAGGGACACAAGGCAATCTTGCAATGTTTATCAACCATTGAAATTAGCGTCTCGATTTATTTATCCATTATCATATTGACTTTAAACCTGTAATTAAATGAAATGTTGAGCTTCTTTTTTTCCCGTCTTATTCCACCATAGTTTAAACATATTATTGGTGCAATATTATCAACAGTTAATAATATGCAAAAACAATTTTCTTATAATTAATATTAATGATTGAACAACTGCAGTTTATGTAGAAAAACTAACGGGACACTCTGTGTTTTTAAACAGTGACGATTGCTGCGTGTCCCTTTAAGCTCAAAAGGCTAAAGGCCAGACAAGCTAAAGGGAATGTAATGACACAGCCAAACAAGCTCTGTTATTGAGAGTTCTGAAAAACTTGACAAAAGTTGAAAGAATTATCCAAATCGGATGATAAACAAAACAGATATGACCACTTGGTGGTTGTTCTAAAACGGGTAGGGGAGCCGCCATTTTTAGAACTTATGATGTCATAGTTCCAAATTTAAAGCAAAGAAAATCACCGCAAATGAATGCAAATTCTTTTACTGTTCATATAAAGCATTATTGTCATTAAGTATACATATTTTTCATACAAATGGTGTCATTTTTAGCTCTTATGGGATGGCGAGTTGTCCGTCGTCCGTCCGTCCGTCTGTCCGTCGTCTGTTAACTTTTGTCTCGTTAAGACGATAGGGCCTTCATTTCTCATCCGATCTTTACCAAACTTTAACAGGTTGTTAATATCAATGAAAGCTCGGATAAGTTCGAAAACCAGCCAGATCGGACCAGTAACAGCGGAGTTATGGCCCAAGATTTAGTTAAAAATACTATATTGCTATATTTTGTCTCGTTAAGACGATAGGGCCTTCATTTTTCATCCGATCTTTACCAAACTTTAACAGGTTGTTAATATCAATGAAAGCTTGGACAAGTTCGAAAACCAGCCAGATCGGACAAGTAACAGCGGAGTTATGGCCCTTGATTTAGTTAAAAATGCTATATTGGTATATTTTGTCTCGTTAAGACGATAGGGCATTCATTTTTCGTCTGATCTTTATCAAACTTTACCAGATTGGTAATATCAATGAAAGCACGGACAAGTTTGAAAACCAACCAGATTGGACCAGTAACAGCGGAGTTATGGCCCTTGATTTAGTTAAAAGCGCTATATTTTGCCTCGTTAACATGATAGGGCCTTCATTTTTCATCCGATCGTTACCAAACTATACCAGATTGTTAATATCAATGAAAGCTCGGAAAAATAGAAACCAGCCAGATCGGACCAGTAACAGCGGAGTTATGGCCCTTGATTTAGGTAAAAATGCTATATTTTGCCTCGTCAAGACGATAAGGCCTTCATTCTTCATATGATCTTTCCCAAATTTTACCAAATTGTTAATGTCAATGAAAGCTGGGACAAGTTCGAAAACTGGCCAGATCGGACCAGTAACAGCGGAGTTATGGCCCTTGATTTAGTTAAAAATGCTATATTTTGCCTCGTTAAGACGATAGGGCCTTCATTTTTCATCCAATCTTTACCAAACTTTATCATATTGTTAATAGCAATGAAAGCTCCGATAAATTTGAAAAACAGCTAGATTGGACCATTTACACAGGAGTTGTGGCCCTTGATTTTCTGAAAAATGCTATATTTTGGCCTCGGTAAGACGAAAGGGCCTTCATTTGGACGGATTTCAGTGAAACTTTTCAGGGATGATCAGTACCAAGCCTAGTTGTACATATCATCACCGTGTTCCGGTTGAATGATTTTGGTGGAGTTATGTCCCTTTAAAGGTTTTAATACACATACACATACTTTGTCCAGACTAGTTCTCCTGAACCCCTGTCCAGATTTAAACGAAACTTTTTAGGGATGATCACATCCAGGTCTAGTTGTGGAAATCATCACTGTGTTCTGGTTGAATGATTTTTGGCAGAGTTCTGGCCCTTTAAAGGTTTTAATACACAAACTTTGTCTGGACTATTTCTCCTGAACCCCTTGCCAGATTTCAACGAAACTTTACGGCATGATCAGCACCCAGCCTAGTTGTGCATATCATCGTCGCGTTCCAGTTTACCGATTTTTGGCAGAGTTATAGCCCTTTAAAGGTTTTTGATGCAAAACTTTTTCGGGCGAATTCCCCTGAACCCCTGGCTGGATTTCAGCTGAACTAGACAAGGATGATCAGTATCAAGCCTAGTTGTGCATATCGTCGCCATATTCCGGTTGAATTATTTTTGGCAGAGTTATGGCCCTTTAAAGGTTTTAACAGACAAACTTTGTCCAGATTAGTCTCTTCTGAACTCCTTGCTGGATTTCAGCGAATCTTGGTGGGATGATCAGTACCAAGCCTAGTTGCACCTGTCATTGCCGTGTTCTGGTTGAATGAATTTTGGCAGAGTCAGACTCCTTAAAGGTTTTAATACACAAACTTCATACAGACTAGTTCTCCTGAACGTCAGGCTGGATTTCAACAAAACTTGGCAGGGATGATCAGTAAGTACCAAGCCTAGTTGCGTATGTCATCGCCATGTTCCGGTTGAATGATATTATACATAAACTTTATGTTTAGCCAGTAGAGCGTCCACAGGCCCTCTTGGGCCTCTTGTTTCTCTATAAAGCAGTAATTTTTCATATTTATAAATATTCCTAGAACTGTGATGTCATTGCTCTCTTCCATATCCGTTTCAATATAAGCTTCAAATGATCATATCTTCTGTCTTTATCAACCGATTTTGATAATTATTTCACCCTTACTCAAGTTTTTCAAAACTCAATATTAAATATACCCTTTAAATGCACTGGTTTTTAGTCTGGCTCAAGCTAAAGTTGGCAATTTCACAAAAATGGCATTCCCATAAATCCTCATAAATTTTCATGAAACTTGGACACCATGCTCCTTGTGTGATTCCCTTTTAAATGTATGTTATTACATGCAGCCCATCAAAGACGGCCATTGTCAAATATTCAAGATACATACATGTACATATTTTATAGATTTATAAGGGAAAGACAACTCCATCTCTGACAGTGACACTACTTTTCGTAAACAAAGAAATTCTATCAGATATATTCCTAAGGTGGTTCCCAATGAGACTGTATTTTTGATTGCGATCCATCATCAAGAGTTTTATGTGATCAACACTCTTCCAAAACTTCCTATTAAATCTCACCAACAGCACCAATTGACGATTAAAGGCACCCCAGGCCCCTCCCACTCCCACTTTGGTAGTCAAAGTGAATTATAAACATGACTTACCCAAGAATACATAAGGAATGATAGCCAAACAAGGTAAACACATCACTAAAATGAAGTAACATTTTTATGCAGTAATAAACACAGTAGTTATTGATTAGTTGTTTTAAAAAGAAAAGATGTGTATTTTGCAAAAATAATATACAATGTATTGAAACCTGTTGTAGAATAAAAGAGATTTAAACATATTTTGTCTCGATATACATGGAGGATGAGTCTGGCGTGTTCATTCCTGTTAGGCGCCATATAACCTTTCATGTGTTGTTGCACCTTAAAACCCCAATTCAATTAGATTTTAACAACTTCAAATTTTGTTACCTTTTATACAAGTAGATTAAAAGTCAAAATTATACTGGATTAATAAATCAAGGTGCTAATTTTAATACTTCGTAACACGCTAAACATGACTATAATAGCCTTTGCGTCTGTGGTAAACCCAGATCGGCCTGCGAGTAACTAAATGGAATGGAAGGGTTAAATATTTCAAGATTGCTGTGTGTTCCGTTAATAATGAATGGTGTTTTTATGGCACGTCGACACATAAATAGGGTCATATTGCGCGCAAAAACATGAAGGAATGAAGTAGTAATTAAAAATAATGTAAACCTATAAAAATAAAACTATCTACAAATAAGGGATGATATGGTAGCAATATAAACTATGTATATATGTAAATCAACAAATGCCCGCCAATGGGCGTGTTCCGTTAATAACAAGTAGCACTGATTCCATGGGTTTCCAAGTCCCCTCTGTTGTCATATGATGTCATTGCTGAAAAATGAGATACACGTATCACAAAATGTCTTGTATCTTTTTTACTGTTTAGTGATTTATTCAAATGTTTTATTTAGTAGCATAGTAATAAATGATTTACAATGAATTTGTTAGATCAAAATTAATGTAAATGTTTCTACATTTTGTAGGAACGACATCAACTTTTATATTGTATATTATAATATTGTAAAACATGAAACTGTGTTGGTTCTTTGTTTGTCCTTGAATATTTAGTAAAGGCTTGAGACCTAATATAAGATATTGCGATCATTTTTGGTTTGTCGTTCATCTGCCCATCAGCATTTACTTCTAAATCTCTACCAAACCTATTTTAACCAAATTTCGTAATGGGGTCCCAGTCCAAACTATTACTATTAGAGACTAACACGCAAAATAGCGACAAAATTACACTACAAAACTGTTTATCAAAACTATCCAGGTGTTCAGGTCATATATATAATGATGTTTATGTGCAGATTAAATGTTTAGGTTTGTTAACGGGGTTCTTAAAATACCTGCGATTGAATATGCGTAAAATGAATTATGAGTTGGTAACTCTTTAAAATTCGACGCTCCAGTTTTGTAGTTTGGCTTGGCTAGTTAAAGCCATTTATATTGTGTCTATAGAGGATGTGCAAGTTACCATATTTCCCCTATTAGTAGCGCCTTCCCTAATAATAGCGCCCCCACCAATTTTAAGAAACCTTACCTTCTTCGAAAATCAAAAAAAAATCTTTAAAAAAGAGTTTCGTCTGTAATGCTAATGTATTTGATTACGGGGAGTTTTTTTACTATGGCACTGGCTTGGTCTATCGCATAAATTAAACCTTACAGCACTGCCATCAGTCTTACCTATTAGGCTTCAATGATGACAGAGTTATACTCCGTATACAGTCGGGTTAAGTTTTAAGGCTGTGACGGTGTCTTAGTAAAATATTGTCTTATAGTAATTTTATAGTAAACAATCGGGTAAGATATCGGGGGGAAATATTGAAAAATTTGAACCATAATAGAAGCGCGCCTTTCGAACTTTGCATAGAGCCTGGGCACTACTAATAGGGGAAATACGGTGTATATATACCTCGTCATTAGTAGGTTTAGAAACGGTGTACATATGTTGTAAAATGTGGCTGTTGTTGGTGGGATAGTTACTTTAAACTGAATCAAACTTTTCTACTGCTAAAAAAAAGGACAATGGACCAGTTTTGACAGTCTGTTTGGTAACGATCATTTGCAAAATAAAAAGGTACCAGAGTGTTACCAAAGTAGCATATAGCATTTTGTCGATCCCTTTGTTGCCCGGACTTATGTGTGTCAGGTTGTTGGTCTGTCCGTCCATCAGTCCGTCTGTGCATCGCTTTTCATTTATTAATATCTTCATTACTTTTTTGACCAAACTCCACCACAATGTTCCTTATATGTATCCAACATCACAGACACAACGGGTAGCTGTGACCTACAGGTCATGTCCAGTTTCCGCTACAACATGCGAATCTTGTTCCTTTCTTGCAGGATTTTCTCCAAACTCTGCCAGAATGTTGCTAACATTATGTGCAAAAATTTTGGTTGGCTTTGACCTATTTTCGACGGAATACAGGTCAAATTCTGGTCTCTATTATGACATGCATATCTTTCTTTTTTGCAGGATTTTCACAAATTTTCACCAGAATTTTCCTTATATGCATAATTTCGGGTCGCTGCGACTTACTTTTCGACAAAATATAGGTCACATCTGGTCTCCACTACGACATGCGTATCTTGCTTGTTTCTTGCAGGATTTTTTCCAAACTTCACCAGAATGTTCCTTATGCAAAAAAAAATCTGGTCGCTGTGACATGCTTATCTTGCTTCTTTCTCGCAGAATTTTCACGAAACTTCATCACAATGTTCCTTATATGCATCTTACATCATGAGCAGAATTTCGGGTCGCTGTGACCTACTTTGAACGAAATATACGTCACATTCGGGTCTTCGCTACGACATGTTAATGACATTAGTTAAATTAAATATTAAGTATGAAATATCTCATATGTGATTTACATTGGTTTGGGTGAAATCAAAAGTCTACTACTTCACAATAAGGCTCGACATGTAGGCCAATAGTCTTCTAGTTCAATAAAACTAGGGCCATATCTGCTGTTGTTAAATATAGGATCTTGGTGGTTTTCGAACTTGTCAGAACTTTCATTGGTATAAAACCCCTCAAATGCAAAATGAATTGTCAAAGACTGTTCACAACAAAAGCTTAACAGAGGGACTAAGGACGATAGTCAACATGCCATTCCTTTAGATTGTGGAGCTCAAACAAGCATAAGCCTGTCTGCTTTCGGCCAGGATATATCTTGGAGCTAATGAAATGCTGCGAGTTTTAAAATAGCCAAGCTTGAGGTGTGTCCGTTTAATATTGTTGTCTTGCCTGCGAAGAAAGTGGCGAGACATAGGTATCACTTTGCGACGATGTCAACATTTACGTGAAAGTATTTCACATTGTAACATCTTCAACATTACTTTTTCAAACTGTGCATATGGTTATCATCAAGACCATTTGGACACACAAGTTCCATAACTCCATATGGCATTTTATGGCCATTTTTTCGACTTTATTTACGTAAACGTTTTGTTTTGTGTTTTTCACATTCTAGTATCTTCAACACTGCTTATCCAAATTCATTTAAACTTTGCATACCGGTATGTCTTCAGTATAACCAAGGCCACTCACACACACACAGATTCCATGTTAACCAAGGCCACACACACATAGATTTCATATCATATCATGTGTAAAAAAAAATATGCTTGTTATTTTGCAGCTTATAACAATAACTAGATGTGTGTTCCGCGGAACACATGTGTCAGTATAACAATAACTAGACGTGTGTTCCGTGGAACGTGTGTTGCCTGTCAGCGCTTTGTCGGTAGATAAATGACCTTAACAAAACTGGTCTGATGAGCATTTAACCAATATAATGACCTTCATGTGACCTTGACCTTTATATTTTAGTATGGTCATGTCGATATTGTCATGATGCGTATATATTAAAATTTTGATGAAGAATTATCAAGAAATGATATGGTTATAGCCAACATTAAGTTTTCATTGACGGACGACAGGGGCGTTTATAGGCCCAACAAACTAGGGGGGGCCACTGTCACAAGTTATAATCCAGTGTCTATTTCCCCAAGGGGTGGGGATGGATCCCGGGGCTGATGCTGGTTGGATGTTAGTAGTATATATAATAGGGGTACCAGGACCGTTTACCTGTCGTGAAATTATAAGTTGTCTCCATCGTCCTGAATGCAAGATACAAACATCTTGCTACCAGATGCTCCTACAACTATATAAACTGCTTGAGTAAACCTCGCTTGGGAAAAACTATGCAAATACTCCTATTATCTATACTACTTACCAATCCGGTTTATCAATTCATCAAAAATAATTTATTTTTTTAATCCCTCCGTCTCCTTTTTAGCTCGACTATTCGAAGAATAAGAGAGCTTATGTAATCACCCCGGCGTCGGCGTCCCACATCAAGGTTTGCATGTAAGCTGTGTTTACCAGTCTATATCTCTTACATTTCTTATCCTAGCACAACCAAATTTGTTCAAGGGCTTCCTTATAGCATTATCTTAAGGGCTGCATATGCAATTTTGGTTCATGGAACCCAAATTATGATAGCCCATTAAATGTGTCCCCATTAAACATCAAATTTTGCGTGTAAGCTGTGTTTACAAGTCTATATCTCTTACAATTCTTACCCTAGCGCAACCAGATTTGGCCATTAGCTTTCTTATATCATTATCGTAAGGGCTGCTTAAGTAATTTTGGTTCCTGTAACCCTTGGGCTCCCATGGAACCCAAATTCTGATAGCCCTTAAAATATGTCTGTTTCACATCAAATTTTGCGTGTAAGCTGTGTTTACAGGTCTATATCTCTTACATTGCTTGTCCTAGCTGAACTAAATTTTGGAATTGGTTTCCTTATAGTATGTTGTAAAGGGTTGTATAAGTAATTTTGTCTGCAAATTCTGGGCTCCCATGGAACTCAAATTGTAAATGTGCAATAAAGGCAGATCTAGGTTTGCATGTAAGCATGTATATATCTATAATTTTGGTTTGGGATTTGTTATAGCATTATGCATCTTATTATTTCACCCATATTGGGGCATGGGCTCCCTCCTCCCCGCCTCCCACCCTCCACCCCCACTCCCCTCCACATTTTTTTTTTTTTTACATATTTCTGTGTTGTTTTAGTCAATTCTTACACATATATATTCCCCCCTCCCCCCCCCCCCCCCCCCCCCCCCCCCCGCCTCTCACCCACTTCCCCACCCACACTTGAAACGTTCTGTTTTTTTTACATATTTCTGTGTTGTTTTGGTCAATTCTATACACATACCTGTGTTGCACCCCCCCGCACCTCCACCCCACCCCCACTCGCTCGAAACAATTTTTTTTATTTAATGTTTATTTATTTATTTGTTTTACATATTTCTGTCTCTTTTTTTTTATATATTTCTTTTACATATTTCTGTGTTGTTTTTGTCAATTCTTACATAACTTCTTACACATATATGTTGCCCTCCCCCACCCCCGCCTCTACGCCATCCCCACTCAAACTCGATTTTTTAATTATTTTTTTTTACATATTTTTCTGTTGTTTTGGTGAATTCTTACATAGCTTCTTACACATATATGTTGCCCTCACCACCCCCACTTCCCTCCACCATCCACCCTCGCCTCTCTTCCACCCCCACCCGGCACACCCACTCAAAACTCGATTTTTTTATTTTTTTTTAAATATTTCTGTGTAGTTTTCGTCAATTCTTACACATAGTTATGTTGTGCTCCCAACCCAACCCCACATTGTTGTAGCCTTGTTTTCTGATGGTATATACTAGCTATAAATTTATTATTCTCTGAGCGGGCTGGCGTGGCGCAGTCGGTAAGCGCGGCGGATTTGTAACCGGAGGCCCCGGGTTCAATCCTCCGTGGTGCCACTGAGTTCCGTCGGTGTGTTCTTGGGCAAGACACTTTACCTTAGCCTCGTCCGTTGGATGGGGACGTAAACCGGGCGGTTCCCGTGTATCGGTCTATCCTCCGAGCACGTTAAAGAACCATAGGAATCTATTCGATAATAAGAGTAGGGCAGGTTCCCGGATTCCTATGTATCATTCCCCTTTCTCTGGGGCGGCTCTAAATAACCTATACGGTGTTGATGAGCCGTTAAACAACATTCAATTCAACTATTATTCTCTGAACAATCGAATAGTCGAGCTGCGCTGTTCTCCGACAGCTCTTGTTATAAATAACTTATAATAAAACATTTGAAATCATCAAGCAAAGTCAAATCTCAATCATGGAATTTACTTATATGCTAAAGTGTTTTGACCATTATCTAATATATACCGCTTATAATCATATGCTGACAAACTTTTCATGTTTATTACATAGCTGTTTAGCTGTTTAGGTTGTGCTTCTTTGATCTAATAACTTTAATTTCATGGTAACTTTCTGTTGCTGTATATAAAATTTACTTATATTAATCATTAACAACACACTTTTTTAATACCCTTACATTTCTTTGTACCTGTCTCATTATCTAATATGTATGAATATAGTTTACTTCGTAGTCCAACAAATTTAACAAGTTTCATCTTTCATTTTGCCAGTAACCTTTTTATTGTTGAAATGAAATTGATTCTTCGGATCATAATAACTATTATCAAAAAGTTCTTTATCCTTAAAAAAATCTGCATACACATCATTTGTTTTAATTTCATAGCACAGAGAATCAGTATCAGTAATCAGTAACTTAACATTTTTTTACCATATTTATTTTTATGTAGTTTTAATGGAAATCATACATCAAATATATTGACAAGTCTAAAATACACATGCCAACATAACACGGACGATTTAAAATTAGTTTTTAGCTCTACTGGCCAAGGGCCAGCAGAGCTTATGTGATGGCGAGTTGTCCGTCGTCAATCGTCCGTCTGTCGTCTGTCGTCCGTTAACTTTTCTTCAAACGACTTCTCCTCAGAAACCGCTTGGCTAATTTTGACCAAACTTCACATGGGTGATCCTTAGATGAATGCTTTTTAGATTTGTTAAAATAAGGTCAGCATGACAACGAAGATGGCCGCCATTACCATATATAGTCGAAACCTTAAAAAATCTTCTTCTCAAGAACCGCTGGACAGATTTCAAGAATTTTTCCTTTAAAATGATCGCCAACGCCAAGACTATTATGTTTGTTCAAATAAACTCCTAGGGGTAAAAAATGGTCATGCCCCGGGGGTCTTAAGTTTGTATATTGAGATTTTGCATGTTTTTCGTATAGTCATATAGGAAAAAACTTTAAAAATTCTTCTTCTCTGAAACCACAAGGCACAGAGCTCTCATGTATTAATGTAGCATCAGCTTATGGTCCTCAACTTAGTTTGTTCAAATGGTAACCCTGGGGTCAAATTTGTCCCTGCCCGGGGGATCACAATTTTACATAGACATATAGGATTTTTTTTAAATCATCTTCTCGGAAACTACAACAGCCAGAGGTTTATATTTTGCATTTACTAGAAGCTTATGGTCCTTTACCAAGTTTGTTCAAATGGTGAACCTCGGGTCACATTTGGCCCCGCCCAAGGGTCACATGTTTTACATAGACATGTATTTGGAAAAACTTAAAGAATCTTCTTCTCTGTAACTGCAAGAGCCAGAGGTTTAATATTTTGCATTTGCTATAAGCTTATGGTTCTCTACCAAGTAAGGTCTGTAAAAAAATGTTGCAAAGTCCATACAAAGTAACAGTTACGGACACATTCGAGTAACCAATAAAAAGATTATTATTTTTTTCGCAAACTTTCATTGTAAACGATAATTATTGTTGATTGTTGATCTAGTGTGAATTATCAACTGAGATAATAAGGGTTATGGTCGAATGTCATGGTTCAGCGATCATTGTACGGGTTCGAACACTTGCCATGGTCCAAAACTTCTTTTACAGAGTATATATAGGGGGGAAAAATCTTCTCTGAAACTGCAAGAGTCAGAGGTTTAATATTTTGCATTTACTATAAGATTATAGTCATCTACTAAGTCTGTTCAAATGGTGACCCTGGGGTCAAATTTGTCCCCTCCCCGGGGATCACAGTTTTACATAGACTTATATAGGAATTTGTTTTTAAAAATCTTCTTCTCGGAAACTGCAAGAGCCAGAGGTATGATATTTTGCGTTAACTATAAGCTTATGGTCCTTTACCAAGTTAGTTCAAATGGTGACCCTGGGGTTACATTTGGCCCCGCCCCATGGGTCACAGCTATATGTTGCCTCATTAAGACGATAGGGCCTTCATTTTTCATCCGATCTTTACCAAACTTTATCAGATTGTTAATGTCAATGAAACCTCGGTCAAGTTCGAACACCAGCCAAATCGGACCAGTAACAGCGGAGTTATGGCCCTTGATTTTGTTAAAAATGCTATAATTTGCCTCGTCATACGATAGGGCTTTCTTTTTGCATCTGATCTTTGCCAAACTTTACCATATTTTATGATTTTCTTTTTTTTAGAATTCTTTTTTTTAATTCTTTCTTTGATATTTTTTTAATGTATTTTTAGAAAAAAAAAATTGTTTGAATTTCTTTTTGATTTTAACATTATTTTTTTGATTAATTGATTTTTAAATTATTATTATTATTATTTTTTTTTTTTTTTTGATATTTTAGTTTAAAATGCTATGTTTTGCCTCGTTAATACGGTAGGGCCGTCATTTTTCAACTGATCTTTACCAAACTTTACCAGATTCTTTAGTTATGGCCCTTGATTTAGTCAAAAAGCCTC